>JBBIGA010153495.1:0-18336 GCA_037576975.1 Alestes dentex | reverse complement strand
CTCTGAGTGTGTTGGGAGAAGGATGCTGAGGAGAGACTCTGAGTGTGTTGGGAGAAGGATGCTGAGGAGAGACTGAGAGTGTTGGGAGGAGGATGCTGAGGAGAGACTCTGAGTGTGTTGGGAGAAGGCTGCTGAGGATGGAAGAGTAGAAGAGGAAGGCCTAGTAGGAGATTTATGGATGTGGTGAGGGAGAACATACAGGCATTTGATGTGACAGAGGAAGATGAAGAGGATAGAAAAAAATGGAGACGGTTGATCTGCTGTGGAGACCCCTAATCGACTATGCAAAACATTCAGGAAAAACCCATGAATCATATCTTTTTGAAAGCAAGATTGTAGAGCATTCTACACAAAGGCTTTTAATCAGCTGAAGTTCAATGAACTATGAACTGATATCTTGGGATCAGCTAAGCACAACTTCACCATACTGCTACTACTCCATAAAAGGCTGATAGGTTTGTAGTTACAAGAGTGGGTAAATGAATGTGACCCACATACAAGCCCTTGCAGTTCAGGAGGTTAATAAAATCTATTAACAAGTAGACTACCATACATTCACCAAGCACTGAGGATGCCCTTCTGTGCCTCTATAATGTTTGACCCTCAACAAATCAACAAATAAGTGGTCTATTTAAGTCAGCCTGTTATGTGAGTACTTTAGCCATAGCCAGCCTTGACTAAGATATATGAAGTAAAAAAAAAAAAAAAAAAAAAGACATGGCAAATGATGTTAAAAGACTGTTAAAGGATTGAATAACGGAAGTCTGTTCCCTCCCACAGGTCTGTGAACATTCAGGGGTCAATCCGTCTGAAAAGCAGACCTGGATAAGGCCATGGAATTAATTTCATGACCTCTCCAGATGGGTCTCTGAGCTCTGAGATCCCAGTAAAATGGTGTGGTAGGTCTTTTGGCAGTATTGGAAAATACTCAATTCAAATGCTTATTTAATCTACACAATACATTATTTGAGCACAGTTTTGCCTTTTAGTTTACATACATTTAACAAGAATTTAATCAAGTAAGGACTCTAAATTAAGTTGAGCCAATTTTAAAGTAACCATAAAATGCAATTATAGTTTGTTTTGGAGGTCATTTAGTTCAGTCTTCGTTTTAAACTCTATTTGAGTTTTAAAAAATATTTGATTTGCATTGCATTTAGAGTGAAAATGTTGTATTTGATCATACTAATAAAAATAGTCTATATTCATTCTATTAGCAGAATGGTCTGCAATAAGGGGTTAATTCACCCTTATACACATTAGGGCTGGGTTATCTTTTATACCTGTATAGTGAGATATGCTAATATATGGAGCCTTTCTGTACATATGCGGTTCCACAGCTGGGATTCATTACCATGCCCATAAATCTGTGCTACCTTGCGTTGGGGAGTACTATCTTAAAAACTCTTTTAACTGTTACTTTCGACATGTCTTCAGTGTACAGTGCAAGGGCATATAAGCATAAGTCTCTGCTCTAGGGTCATAGATGAATGTTTCGTTGTCTTCATTGTTTGAGGGGGGGTTTTTTTTGTTTGTTTTTGTTACTTTGTTACTTGGCATTTTAATAAAATATGTCACAGTCAGCAATTTTGCAGTGCATGTAAAAGTTCAGTTTGGGTGAACTAAGATTTCCCTGTGGCTTTGGCTCCATTGACCTATGGGGGGTGGCCAATGAATAACAGCAATGAATGTCCAGAATGGAGGAAATTCTCATTTCACCAAAGTCTAAGCACAACTTTTTAGCACTTCCTCCCCAGTGGCTAGGTGTAAAAAACAAAAAACCCAAAAAATTATACACACACACACACACACACACACACACACACACACACACACACATATATATATATATATATATATATACAGAGAGAGAGAGAGATAATAGTTTACTTTTGAATTAATAAAAAGTTCAGTAACAAAAGCTACTTTGTGGCAGTGTTCAGGAAAGATAGTCTCATCAACATCTTTAATACAGACTCACCCTGTTGTTTTTGTCGGTTTCCTGGACCTCGTCCTTGGTCACACCCCGCCGTATCATGAGCTTAACAATCAGTGCTTGGTTGCTGGAACATGCCTGGAAGAAGCTCAGCAGTGGCGTCTCACTGTCCGGGGATGGACTCCTCTCAGACTCCTCGAAGTCGTCAAAGTCCTCCGGCGGGTAGAAGGAGTCGTCTGAGGCGATGCTCCTGGTGTCGGGCAGCAGGGAGAACTCGTCGTATTCTTCATAGTCATCCTGTTCACTGTACTCAGTATCACAGGAACCGAGGTATTCGTCATAACCGTCATTGGCAGTATCAGCCGCCTCTTCGGGTATTGCGGGCTGCACGCGGGCTGAAGCAGCTCCGGCGCGGTGAACCATTTGAGCTTTGGCCATAGAGGAGCTTCCACCATCCCTACTGTCCAGCGCCCCCACCATTTAACCCCTTAGGTCAAAATCAGCAGGGATGGAGAGCAGTTCATGAGGCTCCTCTATGACTTGGATATCTTTTCCAACCTTAAAAAGTGTCATAAAGATGAAGAATTGGTAGAAGATGGGATGGGGTAGTGAATAGGGTTGCCTGAACCAATCGAGTAAAAAGTGGTATTCTGGTAAAGCAATGAAGTAAAAATAAATCTTGAGTCACAATACAAAAGTAGCAGCTCAGAACAAAACTACTGCAATATAGCCAGCAATTCTTCTCTTTTTGGTCTAAAATAAAAGAACAAGCCTCAAAAAACTGAGATCGTGACCAGCACAGATGCCGTCATCAACATAATGAAATTACAGACAACCAAAGGAATTTGAAATCAAATGTTAATAACTAAAACTAGGAAAAACAGATGTGTTTGAGGAGAAGTAGACGTCCTTTCATTTGACAAACCCATCTGGAGTGACTGTTCTCAGGGAGTGAACAGGACCAGTTACTCCCCATCAGTTCCTATGACTGGTGATGTTCTCTGGTACATGTGACTCATTGCTCATCTTCATCCAGTACATCTCACTTCTCGGTGGGATGATCTCTCTTTGAAAAAAAAAAATAGAATAAAAATCCCTCCAAAAAGTGATCAGGGAGCAGTTCCAGTGCAGTAGAAACACACTCCCAGAGCACAGAAGTGGTCCTCAGTGCTGAGAAGGTCCCGGGTCCAACAGAAGTGCTGCTCCTCCACTGTTGAGCCTGACACAGCGGTCGGGACTGTCCTGAAGCGCCATAATCCGATTAGATGCCCTCTCCTCCTCCTCCTGCTCCTCCTGCTCCTCCCTCTGTCCGGCTCCCTCCCCCGCTCCCTGTTGTTTCCATGTCCGGATGGGATTAAAGCCCTCGGAGCATGTTGGAGATGAGCTCCTGGTCAGCTGTGATCTGAACAGTCTCTCGTGTCTGCTCGCGACTCCTCTGAAACACGCGCAGTTCTGAGCAGCTCGCGGTGAAAAAAAAAACGCGGTCTGAGCGGAGATTTCAGTTTCGCTTTTCTTACCAGGGTGTTTTTGGAGTCGATCGTTTCTGGGCATACCCCTCATGGCCAGGGAATCCCCCACGTAGCCCCCCCCCCTGACGAGCCGCCCGAGGGTGCCCAGAAAACAACATAAACATTCACTCTAGTTCGGGAAGACTGAGAGATGATGCAATGACATTACATTACATTTATTTACATTCAAGCGACTTACAATATGAAGAAACAAGTTTCAGCACGGATGAAATGATGGATGAATGGCTGAAGATTCAAGAGATTCAAGGTCCTTTATTTGTCACATACACAGTTATACAAGTACAACGTGCAGTGAAATGTACCCCAAATCACACCTAAGACTGTACAAATAAAGAGAGATAGGAAAAGAAAAGACAATATAATAACAAATGGACTAAAAATAAACTAAGAAAAATATTCTGTGTAACATCTGAATCTATACTGTACGTGTGCAGTCGTATTTATTTGCATGATAAAGTGCAGGGTGCCATATTTCGATGATTAGGGCACATAAACAGATGGGTATCGATATGAAATATGGAATATACAATATATACATGTATTTATACATACATATACACATATGTACATATAAATATATACACACATACACACACGTACATACACATGCACACAGACTTTAAACATATGTATGTGTGTATGTGTATATATACATATATATGCACATATCTATTGTCAGAGGAGTTATGTACAGTTTACTAGCTGTGGTGGCATGTCCTGGTTGAGGAGTCTTACAGCCTGAGGACAGAAGCTACTCCAGAGTCTCTCTGTTCTGGCTGTAAGACTCCTGAAACATTTGCCTGAATGGATGGAAAGATGGACAGATGGATGGATGAATGAATGTACAGATGAATTCATGGATGGATCTAAAGATAGACGGATGTATGGAAGGATGGACGGACAGATGGGTGGGTGCATGGATGACTGATGGAAGGACGGATGGATAGACAGATGGATGGAGGGATGTATGGATGGATGGACGGATGGATGGATGCAAAAGAGTTTTTTTAAGGCATCACTAAAACAACAATTTGTGCCACCTTTATGTTTGAGTGTAGGTCAGGTGTGTTAGATCTAGGTTGGAGGTTAATTCTAGAGAAAGTTTGGCCTCCAAATGAACTGGAGAACATTGACAACACTGACAACAAAATAATCACCTGAAGCGTTCCATGGAGTAACGACATGATCAGTGCTCTAACATGACTAATATCCATTCCAAAGCTTGCTGTATGTGATATCTGCATACAGGTTTATGATATAGATTTTATTAACCACAAAGAGTTTTTTAACCACAAAAAGTTTTTTTCAGGTTTTTCAGATTCCCTGAAGGCCTCATCACCCCAACTCTAGATGTCTAAATAAATTATACGTATTTGTATGTATATGAATCATATGCATATAAAAAGCACTCCCATTAATGACCAAATATGAAGCAAATACGGTACTGTCATAATCAGCCATTCAGTTTGTCCACATATACAAATCGCATATTCTGCCAATGTGACTTTGTTCAATACAAAATTATTGAACAAAGTCCACCCCACCCCCACCCCCCTCCGTGCCACCCCATGTTTCAAATCCTGGACAGGCCACTGCCTAAAAAGCTGTACAATTTGCAATTTGATCCTTTAAAAAAACTGCATTAAAATCCCTTATTAGAAAGGTACCATTCAGTCCTTCAAGAAACCTGCTTTAAAGGTGTAAATGTATTCTGTCTGCACTGGTGATGAAAGTGGTTTAGAAAAGAATGCACTGCAAGCCTTGACCTAAATTAAAGCAAAATTCAAACAACTTACTTTGGTTAATGCTGTTAGTACAAACACACACACACACATGCACTCACTCACTCACTCACTCAACTCCATTATGCTTGCTTAAGTGAATTAAGTGGATTAAGTGAATGAGGTCTGAGTATAATGCAAATATACAATTATAAAACCATTTTTCCTGAAATGAAATGTCATGTGTTAGAGAAAAGCAAATTAGCCGAGTTAAAAAAAGAAGGAAAAACAGGAATGAAGGTTCAGGGTCACTTCATGTGAACTGCAGGCTTATTGATTTTCTAAAAGGCCCTACAAAGTACAAAATGATGTTAAAGGTATACATTTTATCATCCATTCCAAAATTGCATGTGGTAGCTAGAAGGAACATGACAATGAATGTACAAAGAACCAACGTCCTTCCATGTTCCCTTCATAGATGAATATACATAGTTAAAGGCATTGTTTTACCTATAGGACAAAAACACACAAAACAGAGAAGCAGAGTTTTCCATTATGATCTCTACTTAAGGAGATCCAGCCTCTGAGACACTGAATGGAGTAACAAAATAGTTTTCTGTGGGCTCAGTTTTCTGCAGGTCACAAAAGCAGGCTATATTATTTACGATCAGGGTCTCATTGTAGAATAAGGCATGAACTCCGATAGATGTGGAGTAGAGTGGTTAAATTTTATACTCAGTAGAGTGGTTACATTATATATATATATATATTGTTGTAGCCTTGGTATCACTCTTGTTTTACATTTGTTTTCCAAATCTAGGGCCTCATAAAAATAAAAAGGCATGCCAAACAGGCTTGTAATGATTTTGGCATATAGACAACATGTTGGTCCTTCATCCTGCAAAGTTGAGTGAGGCTTGGAACAGTACTTTTCAAGATATTAATGTCCAAATGTGGCACCCCAGATAAGTCCATTTTAGGGCTTGAAAAATGAAATAATATCAAGGGCCAAAAGGATACGACCTTGCGGGATTTTAACAGAAAACTTTCACAGACTTTGGTTTTGGGACCCAGTCATGATACAGACAAGGTCTGAACAAAGTCTGAGACAGTGCTTCAACAACCTTGACTAATTTGACTGGCAAATTTCTTTCCAGTGGTGGTGAATGGAACCGGAGGTGATGATGTCAACAAAATAGCCATTTTATTTATTATCTAAACCCACCAGTGAATCTAAATGTGTCTACTGAGTTTCATATGTAATAATGATGGTCATAGAGTCAATCTGAGTAAATATATTTTGTTTGGGGAATAATTTACCTTACAATGCCCTGCATGAACCTCTCTGACAACAAACTTTAGACCAAGAATAACCTCATAAACTATGTTTTAGACCAAAATTGCACCTCAAAACTGCACCATAAAACTATCAGGCTGCGTATCGGAAACACAGGCAGTGATAGGTCCTGTGAGGAAGCTCTTAGGGGTACTAAACTCTTCAGACATCTGGTTCCTATCACTACCACTGGGAACTTTTCTGACTCAGTACATTTTTCTAGAACAAAGCATTTCGCACCAAACCACTCTCAATGATCTTGTTTACATCTAAATGATTTAGGGTCTGGTGGAATTCCTCTTGCGCTACTGCACACTTATTTAAGCAAATGTACTTTAACCTCCATCGCTTATGTTGCTTGCCTTTGCGATCAGAAGAGCACGTTTAACTGCACTGTATTTGTGTATTTGTAGTCTTGCATTTTTCCTGAATCAGCTGGTGTCTTCTGTTCTAGTAAACCCTAGTTTCTCGCAGTGTGGAGTCACACACTCCAATTTCCTTGCAGCTCAGGGGTAAGTGCCATAATTGCTGTGCGTAATTAGTGAGGCATTTTGCTGTGAACAGCTGGAGCTTGGACTGGCTCCCTTCAGTCTACAGCTGAAGTTTATCACTCACGCACAACAAACGCTGAATACTCTTCAAGTAACCAAGCATTAAAGATCGCTCAGTATACATAAACAGAGCATCTGCATAGCCAAATTCAATTAAAATACAAATTGAAAGATACAAATAGGCATAAATGTCTTCTGCTCTACATACTTGTCTGTTGCTGTCATTTAAAAACAAATATGTTACATATGTTTCATTACTTTGTAAATATCAGTGGACCATTCTTGAAATATTTTATGATGAATGGAACCATATAACCAATGGTTGGTGATAAATGGTCGGTATGGGTGTGTATGGGGTTTTTGGGAGAATCCTTCAATTGCTGAACATCATGAGAAGGTTTTTTTATACCTTTAAAAAGGTCTTCACACATCTTACTCCATACATCTTTTGTAGACGGTACTTTGACGAGGCCTAGTAGGGACACAGTCCAGCCCCTGTGGCTCCCTGGAGAGTGCAGTCTCTTAGGGCTATTTAGAAGTGTGGTCCTGTGAGAAATAACTTCATTAAGACTTACGTGACTGTGGGCCGGGCGGCCGTGCTGAGACTTTTAAACACTGCCGGAGCTTTTCTATTCCCCTGCCACTCTGGATTAGACAATTACATTAACTCAGCACTCTGAACTGCCCAGCTCAATAAATCCCTCCGACAGCCAATCAGGTAGAGAGAAATCCCTCTCAAGCAAAAGTTCATCTGGGTTCTCCAGCTGACTCTTCATAAAGCTGCATCCGTGTTGGGCTCATACTGTAAAACACTTGCATAATTGTTCTTCCAGAGTAAAATCTTGCTATAGAAGGATAATTCGGGGAATTTTTCATGGACGTCTGTACACACCTGCTTGTTCATGTCTTCAAAAAAAAGGGATTCTGTTCCCCTGTTTTCTGCAGAAACACCCTCCACTGGAAAGACTTTATACTAGATTTTGGCACATTGCTCTGAGGATCTGATTGTATTCTGCCAGGAGAGCAATACTAATGTGAGGTACTGATGCTGGATGATGAGTTCTGGATCCCAAATGCTGCTTCAACTCCTCCTAAACCTGTTGGATGGAGTAGTTCCACTGCTCCACTGCCCCTGACATCTTAAACAGTTAGGAGGCAATGAAAAGATAAGAAATACCTTATCTTGCATTTCACACAGTTAACAATTAAACATTTGGTTCACCATTTAGCTTAGAATGAGGAGCACACAGCGCATTTGGAACTGCATCTCCATAAACCTTAGAAAATTTTATAGCTTATTGCAGTAATACTTTTTAGAATGTAAATAATCCCCACTTAATTCACTCTCAGCTTTTTACCAAATATTTTGAGATGATTTGGAAATATAGCACTGTGTTCTCTACACCAGCTCACAAAATATCTACTACAATTTTTACAAACGAAACAAATCTTGATACTTTTTACTGCTGTCTTGTATTTATTCTAATGTTAGCAAGACACCTTATCACACACTACGAGAAATGTCTTTAATTTGCAAAGGTTCCTAAGACTTTTGCACAGTATTGTAGTTTCAAGCATATTTTGCTAAGAAAATACCACCATGTGGTGCAGATCATGTGATGCATTTTCCATATAGTGCCATACATGCCCAGGATTATCTCTTGGCTACTAAGGGAAAATGACCAAGGGAAAAAGGCCATTTTTTTTTCAAAGATTTTCAAGGATTATTGTTTACAGCCGGGCAGTACTAAACGACACTCCCGGGCTTTTGTTATTTTCATGCCCTACAACATGTAATACTTGGTGCTTTGGTCAAGGACTCTGGAGCCTCGTTCTTGTAGGCAACTTGGATTATCATTGGTTTCAGGGTTTTTTTTTTTGCACTGTGGAGCTTTCAGAGCGGATCAGAGTCCCACAATCCTCCTAAAAACAAATCAGGCTTTTTGTGAAAATGTCCTAGAGGAAAACTCAACCTGATCCCTGCCTGTGACATTGTCTTAATGTGTTTCCTTAAACTTAATAAAGAACAAAACCTGTTGCCTAATATAACAGAAGCCAGTGGGCATGTGCTGAAGTAGCTGGACTCTAGTGACTAGTTGCTTAAAATATGGATTTAAAAAAACAGAGCTTTAGAAATAGGCTAATTATACACTTATTCATTCAACACAGTAGGTCAATCAGTTAATTACCAACCGCTTGCAGCACTGGGACTGACCTTCCTAACAGGGCCTAGGACTTGGAGTACCAATCATTTGGTCACAATTAGTCACTAACAGCTCCTCATCCCTCTGAATTGTGCTGAATTGCAATTAGGAGTTAATGACTGAGTAAATGACTGTGTTATGTGCTGCAGCCCAGAGTTACCTTCAAGTGTAAAGCATAGCCAACAAATGATCAAGTTAAATAACATGAGAAACGAGTGGCTGTCCTTGTAAAAGGACTGAATACAGCATTTTTACCTATGTGTATATACAGCATTTTTTATATGTGTATACATGAGCGTGTACTGAAAAGTTAAAGAAAAACACATTTTTCAATATGTCTGCTGCATCCAGAGCATACAGTGAATTACCACAGACGATAACTTTCACTCAATATAAAACATAAAATTGACTTGAAATGACTGACGACAGTTCCAGTGCTCCTCCACCCAGTGTTGGAGGGTTTTATACCTCTCTAGCCAACACTGGCATTGGACACGGTGACACTGAGCTCATAACCATCACATTCTTTTGACAGTGCTTTTTGTAAGGTTGTGCGTACAAACTACTGAATACTGATGTCAGCTATGGGACCACCTTAAAGGGACTGGATTCAGAAAACATAAAATTGACTCAAAACAATAAAAGTTGGCCTTTGGCTGAAGCAGCTGCCCACTGGTTTTGATTCTGAGCGTGTTCTGAGTCAGTGGATTTTCAGTTGTTTTGGAAAGTGCATGGAAAGAAATCTACATCATTGTTTATAATGATGCTTCAGTAGACAAACCAGTTAAAAGAAAGATTTGGCGAAAATCAGATTTGCACAATTTTCCACTCAGCCCAGATGTAGTCAATTAGCCAAAACACGTTTGGAGGACAAATTTTGCTTCTGTAGTTTAGCACTGAAGCTGTGAGGCTAACGTTGCTAAGAAACACTAGAAGTCAATAGAAATCGCCTAAATCTTTTCAGTAAATACATCCACGAAACTTCTTTTCAGCCCACTCACACCGCATCCAGCTCTTCATTAGTGGTGGATGTGGTTTAGGATTCAGTTTATAGCTCACGGACTTACTGTGAGCTATAAAAAATTAACCAAACTTCACAGCGTAGCCAAACACTGCAGGCAGCTAATGTAGAAAACAGAGTGTGCTTTCACAAACTGCCTCAGGAATTGGAGTGCTGATATAAAATCGGTTTTAGGGCAACAGCCTTCAAATGTACAAAAAGGAATTTTAAATGCAAGATCAGTCCTGATATGGTGGTCTATGAAGCATCTGAGGTTTTATGCATTTTTTTTATAGCTCACAGTAAGTCATACTGATTCCTAAACCACGTCCACAGGTCTATGGCAAGTTAATGAAGATACAGATTGCGAGACTGTTGGCTTCTAGTGTGTGGCAGCAATGTTCCAACTCTAAATTAAAGAAGCAAAATTCTCATGTGTTGACTGATGTTCTCTAGCCCAGATGTTGACTGACAACATCTGGGCTAGAAAAACGTGTGAATCTGGCTTTTCTGTCAAAAGACTGCTTTAAGCAAGTGGGGGTGGGGGGGATTTCATCCACTGAAGTATTTACTGTGAATGATGAGTCACTGAAAAACTGATGAAATTCTCAAGTAACACATAAAGGGAAACCTGAAAGCAATTTCACTTTAGTTTGAAGGGCTAACTAAAATTCCGGTGAGATATTCTTTTAGCCGTTCAGAAACACTCACATTCGGCATCCGCACTGATAACCTTTATTCAAATAAAACAAAACCTCCAGGACACTAGAAGCCTAAGTACACATTTTGTAAAGGAAGCATAGGGCATTCTTCTTGTGCTTGGTAGCTCAGTTATACAACGCCGCTACAGACCAGCAGAAAGAGGAGAAAGAGCACATCTTAGGGCCATCTGTCCTCTCTTCTGCTGGGACCTCTATGGACCGCTGAGGCCTGTGAAATTAGCTGGCTGCACCATGCCACCTTGGCGCTCCCTGAAAACAGGAAAAAACAATGTCGGCAATTAGGTTTACGTAAGATGTCACAACTACACTAGTACAAAATTGCAACAGTGAGTCAAACCCACGTGGGCTCAAACGGCCTTAAAGTGATAGTAGGGATAAAACCTCTACACAACACGATTATTGTGTTGTTTCTGATTATTGTATGGCATTCTGGTATCAAACAAAAGTAGACCAAATGCAGGCTTCAGAACTACTGCTACTTCTATCTTAAGCAGTTTACCTTGTTAACCAGTAATTTCCTATGACTTGTTAACTATATTGGCCTCCGAGCTCTGCTGCACGACTAAACAAACACACTAAACATGTCTGGGTTGATCAGTTGGACATGTAAGCGGTCATTTTTGCCTTTGATAGCCTTTGAGAGTCTAGAGTGCATCTTCTCAGGCTTACTCAGACAGCACTCTCACCAGCATACCTATTTGTGTACATTAGCAACCTTATTTGCACATCTTGCGTGATTTGCATACCTACGTCTGTGCCTTCCGTGCCCCGAGCGCTCTCATTTTCTTTAGCCTGTCACCGGCACACTCCCCTCTCCTCCCCCTGCTGCATTACCTCACTCACACTCTCTCCCTCTCCAGGCACCCTCTCCACACTCGGAGCCTTCCCGGACGCCCTGTTTCTTGGAATATGTCTGCACAAAATATTCACGGCCATGTGTAACAAGAGCAAAATGCAGAGCAATGAGATCCAGATTTCACAATCACAACAATCTTTCAGTTTTCCTGCGCTGGCCAGGAGTTCAGGCGGCTTTTTTTCTCCCTGAAGAGCTCACGACGGTGTGACTGTGACAACTTGGCAGACCTTGTAACCCTCACTGAGCCACACTGAGACACACACACACACACACACATGCATACACACATGCATACACACACATACAAAGGAAACTCCCCTGATCTCATTTCCTGTTGTCTAACTGTAGAAACTAGGAGTTTCAAGAGGTTGAGAAAATGATGTTGTAAGTGTTGTAACAGACAAACTGCTGCGAAGGCCCAAGAGCAGCGAAACTAAAACTAACATTAACAGAACTGTTATGAAATGGAAGATTTATCAAGGCCTTGTTTTTTGTTCAGTAAAGCCCATTTTAGGCTCTTCCAACTTACTTCTAGTTTATTCATTTAGCTTTGATCAGCATAACCTACATTAGTACATAGTTTCTTCCCCCAGAGCATCAGACTGAGTCATCAAAACTGTACTTCACACACGAACACAGTCCTGATCTGTGCTGGTCTTTTCTTTTAAAACACTAACGCATATACACACTACTGTCTACAGCAAATAAGAGAGCACCGCAAAAATGTTCAGTTTCTCAGGTTTTATCTTTTATAGGTGCAAGTACTGAACTGAACAGCTTTGCCTTAGTTTTTAAGAACTACTGACAATATTTCTCCTAATTTCCAAATAAAAATAATAATGATGTTCTTTAAAGCATCATTTTAAAGGAAATAACAAAACATCAAAATAAGAGAAATGATGCAGCATTTACAGAACTTGAATAATTCAAAGAAAACAAATCTCTAATTCACTCAAACAAAACTGCAATAATTATCTTTGACAAACTTTTAGTAGTGTTTTACCATCCAACTGGTCTCATTGTGAGAGGAGAGTGTTGATTACAGCAGAGTTTTTATACTTTTCCTCATTAAATAAGATGTGATTCAGGTGATCACTAATCAGTATCTCATAAAGCACAGTGAGTTGCTTGTGTAGGAATTTAACAGACACTGGCATGGAATGGTTTCATACTCATAGAGATGCTAATTTAAAAATCAATTGCAGTGGTCTCTTATTTTTATCCGGAGCTGTATTAAATACTGTACGTTTGTGCGATGGCTACTTTTGCCCAATTATTTGTTGCTACTTGCAACTTCCAATTTTTCACACACTTAAAGACACTTTTGCTAGAATACTGTCTGTCACAATACGGTATTCACTCACACTAGTTCTGTTACTGCTCCTGTCGACTGCACCGTATGTTGTCCTGTAAAACTGTATTGTTGCTCCTGTGTTTTTCTTGCTCTCTCTCTCTTTCCTCTCTTTGCACTCTGTGTTGTCCTGTCCTGCCTGCAACAGTGTAGTCTTGTGTTGTTTCTGTTTTTGCACCATGGAACTGGAGGAACACTGTTTCGTTTTGCATATACGAAATGACAATAAACCTACTTGACTTGATGATCTGACTTAGACATCTGTTATGCAAGCCCAGTTCTAGATTTCCTCAACTGGAGGGGAGGAATCACAGTCGATAATACTTTTTTTACAGCATATAAAAATGCAGAGTATAGCCTACAGGCTACGAACAGCCTACACCTGTTAGAAATGCAAGCTAGACATTTCTAAGATTTAATGTGTGTGTGTGTGTGTGTGTATTTAGAAATTTAGGTACATTTTATATTTACTTATATATTTATACACACACACACACGTCTTGTTGTGTTTGATATGGGTGTGAGTGAAGTGTAAAGTGGATGAGATCAGAATAATGGGATTAGTGAATGGATTTACAGGTTACCTCTGGTTCTCCTTCAGTAGAACTTGCCACACTAACAGCAGTGCCACAGCTATTGCTAACCTTACCCACCAGAGGGAGCAGTTTCATCAAAACAATAAAAACCTGCAACAACGAGCCACAGAGCATCCGACTCCAGAAAGCATCTCATAAAGGGTTTTTATGAGATACAAATTAAAGTTCTACACCGATCAGTCTTTTGTGTAGTTTCTTTGTTTTGTTCTCCAAAACGCTCTAGGTTGTGCTGCCAAGAGTCAAAACAATGGTGGGCGAGTTTTAGATGGAAATAGAGACCTAATGTACCTTCTTATGTTGTCTGGAATCTTCTCAGAGGTTATGAAACAGCAACACAGAGAGTTTAATATCTGTTTTTTAGTTTTCGGATGGCGAGAGCCAAAAACACAATCGTGCATCACATGACAATAACAGGCAAGCATAACGTGGAAAAAAAGGGCTGTGCTAAGACAAATGATGCTCTAGCTGTTAAAGGGCTCAGATCATGGGAAAATCATGGGAATTTAAACATTCTTAAGGTTTCAAATGCAGTATAAACAACCTCTTGGAGCCCCCTGTGCAGAACCTGGTAGTGTTTTCACTGCTCTAACTCACCAACTTCAGCCCAGAAAAGGCTTGGAAAGTAGCAGGTTGGTTGGAGTGTTGGGTGTTAGGTTGTTAAAGGGGACATATTATGCATAACTCACTTTAGTTATAATAGGTCTATGGGCCACAAAACATGTTCATGAAGTTCTTTGCACAAAATCATTCTCACTTAAAGAGATATCACCAGCTTTATTCTTGACAGTTTCAGTCCCTTTCAAAATGAGCCATTTAAGGGCTCTGTCACTTTTATGCAAATAAGCTGGTGCTGGCCACGCCCCACCCATCCCATGCTTACGCTGCAAGTTTACCACACATGAAAAAACAGAGGCGCTATCCAGCCCTATATGTTGGACTCCGAGTCGGACCCAGAGGAGGATGCCTTTGTCTGTAGCCGTAGCGCTCGGCGTCTTATGTGTGCTGGTAAAACCAGCAGACAAAAATGGCAGATCTTCAACTAATCTAGTGGGTGGGGGCTCGACAGGTGAGGGGTGGTTCTATGCGAATTTCCCATTATGAAATCAGAATAAGGGAGACGTCCAACAGCTCATAGAAGCATATGATTCCTGACACCAAAATCTTTCAATTGATTCACAGAAAACGGATGGATTTTTTTGCTTGGAGTGTTTGTAGGAGCAGTAGAGACACAAATGGAAATACAAAGGATGCAAAAAGTGAGTTTTGCATAATATGTCCCCTTTAACAACAAAATGTGAGGAGCAGGGAGACCTGTGTGGGGAACACTATTCTAGAGGTTAAAATAGAGAGCCATCATTTGCCCCAAGATACAAAGAAAAGTCATGGAAATCTACCAAATCTCCAGAACTGCTTTATTTCATGTAAATCTTTTGTCGCCGGTGTTTTTTTTCCGCTTTTCATTCTCTCCAAGGACTTCGGTCTAGCCCTATCTTTTGCGGCTGTAGAAATTGGCAACTTGTATCATGCCGTTCTGTTTTGCCCTGAGGGGGGTCATATGAAAGAATGCAAAATAAACTCATTACAATTCTTACATCCAATTATCTTTTCCAATAGGACAATATATAATGATATTATTGTATTGTAAGGAAGTGAGAAATAATATGAACAAAATCCTATTTTTACTCTCTATGTGGAGGTGAAATTAGCATTCCCAGCATGTTCTAATGGCTCCAAAAGCGCACATTAATCACCCAGTCAGGAGACTGGAATAATGACAGGGTGAGGGTAAGTATGTACCTCATTTCTAAGATGTAAGTGAACTTAATAGTTTTAAACTGAGCTGACATTCACCAAGGGGGCAGCCAATGTGACAAATGATTAGCCTAAGATTAGCAAGATATTCATCCCTATACGTAATAAATGTCTCACTACAGCGGGTTTCATTTACATTTTTGTGAAAGAAGGATGTTTGGAAAGGATGAATAGGGGGCTTCTCATTGTAGACTAGGAGCAGAAACAGGATTAACAATGACTTGATCCTTTGCATGGGCATAATGCACTCAGAACATGATTTTGGTTCATGATTTTTAAGGTTTGGCCTTCTTCATACAAAGAGAGTTTATGAAGTGGTGAACTGTAAGCTGTAAACTGAAACTGTTCTCTGAAAAAAATCCTACTTTTGCATAATTAAATCCTTAAAGTGCCCAAATCATGAATAAACAATTCCATAAAGGGCAGTCAACCAGAATAAAGCTCATTTACACATGAGAGAGTGCTGGTTAACTCACACAGACTCTTGCAGGCTCATCAGGAAACTGTCTATCTGATCTTGAGGAATGTCTCCATCCAGTTGCGCCAGGTATGTGTACAGACTCACAAATGTGTCGAAGGGGATCCGTGCAGCTCCACCCTCTGGGTCTTCGGTGAGGATTTCACACGCGTGTTTCAGAGCACTGCTAATGGTCTGCGAGAACAATGGTGGCACTTAGTCTTTTTTAGCTTTAATAATTTAGAACGTTAATAGATTATACTTACAGACAAAGACTCACTGATATCCACAAGAACAGACTGGCAGATTTTGTAAATATCTTCATCTTTTTAGCTTTTTCCCAGTTTTGAATCATCATTCCAATTGACCAGGTGACTACTTAGTATACAAAACTGCTTTTGTGATGGTAATATTACTTTATTATTATTATTATTATTATTATTATTTTATGCTCATTTTCCTTATTAATGGGTTTAATCTCTCTCTGATTTACTGTCCAACACTGCCCCCATGAGGCAACTGTAGGGATTACACAGTGTAGCAGATAAGGATCCATGCTGCATGAAACAATATAAAATAATATTCATCCATCCATCCATTATCTGTGCTGCTTATCCTTAACCAGGGTTGCATTTTTTTATTGCACTCTCTCTCCTACTCTTTTTGCACTCCGTGTTTTGTCCGGTCTGCACTTGTGTAGATTTGTGTTGTTTCCGTTTTTGTTATTCTGTCGCACCATGGTCCTGGAGGAACGTTGTTTCATTTCACCGTGTACTGTGTATACAGCTGTGTATACTAGACTTGACTACTTGAAAACCTATGTGGGGGTGGCAGAGCCTATCCCAGCAGTCATAGAGATAAAGGTGGAGAAACACCCTGGACCGGTCACCAGTCCATAAAATAGTACACAAGGGGGTCTTCGGATTACGACAGCCTTGACATACGATGTTCAGAGTTTGTGACACTCGCTACCATAAAAAGTAAATTCCATAAAAGAAATTTAGACGTGAGCGTTTCACCTCACACCTTTAGCATCGTACTTATGGATTATGTGGGCAAACTAGTTTGGTTGCGCTTGGCGGAAGAATACGCAGCAACGCAGCGCATGAGTCAGGGAGTTGATGTCCCCCAGTACCTTTTTCTGTGGCTTAGTTGTGTTTTTACATTCTAGATTATGATTTTACAACTGTGTTAGGATAGATAAGTGACTTAGGCTGTGATGTGTGTTTTGACTCACACCAAAATTCAAGTTGTAGGAATGGAACTGTGCCATAACCCGAGGACCGCCTGTATTTCTGTCATTAATTTGTGTTTGAGCTGGATACTCACCCCACCCAGGCTGCTGCAACCCAGAGCAAAGAACTGCATCCAGTTGAGCCGTGCTTCAAAGTTACCAAGCATAAGGAGAGTGTCGAGCTGTTCGGCCGGCAAGCAAAGGCCTTTCCACTTCATCAGTAACTCTTCTTCTGTAACAGTTACTTTAGGTGAAAGCTACAATGAAAGCGAAATGAATATTGGAACATCTTTCATTAAACCCATTCAACAGCCAGTTAAAAACAGGTAGCTATCGGATCAGGGCTGTGGCACAAACCTGCTTATGAAGGATCTTGAGCAGGCCTGGAGTGAGCCCAGTGTCCGTCTTCTGTGTTGCTACTGGCATTTCTAGCCTGTCTTTGACTGGGAGAGTTTCACCTTTTGACAGTGCTGAAAAATAGCTGGAAGAGCACAAAACAAACCAGAGAACAACAGTAGCTGTCATTATTCCAGCCACATTTGACTCATGACTTAATGAGACTTTTTCCTATATGGATCAGCCTAATGGGCATCCCAATTCCCCAAATTCGTAATGCTTGTACTTGGTGACACTTCCACAAGGCCAGGCCAAAACACAGGCAGATCACAGGAAAAAGCTGGTTTGGACCATTGATCAATGGTGTCAAGCAATTATTCCTGTGTAGTCATAAACACGCTGTTGACTCCAGAATGGACGCTTCTGGCTAAAATCGGTATCTTGAGAACAAAGCATATCAGACTTACGCAGCAGCCCACTGCAGCACATCTTTTGGCTGTGTTCTAATAGCAGCTTTTGTGAACTGTTTCAGGATGTCAGGCAGCTCTGGGGGAATGTTGATCTGCTGGGAGCAGTACATGGTATCGGGAAGAGGCATGTCTTCTGGACACAAGAGAACTAATAAAAAAGACAACAGTTAACACCATTGAAAGCTAAAAAGCTTAACACACACACACACACACACACGCATATAT
>JBBIGA010153442.1:0-18340 GCA_037576975.1 Alestes dentex | reverse complement strand
CTGAATCACATCTTATTTAATGAGGAAAAGTATAAAAACACTGCTGTAATCTCCTCTCGCAATGAGACCAGTTGGATAGTAAAACACTACTAGAAGTTTGTCGAAGGTCATTATGGCCATTTTGTTTGAGTGAACAAGAGATTTGTTTTCTTTGAATTATTGAATCATTTCCTTTAAAATGATGCTTTAAAGAACAATATTTTCATTTCGAAATTAGGAGTCAGTTCTTAAAAACTAAGGCAAAGCTGTTCAGTTGGATACTTGCAGCTATAAAAGATAAAACTTGAGAAACTGAACATTTTTGCTCTCATGTTTTTTCCTGGAGCTGTAATTCATCTCACTTGGGTTTAGAAGGTATGTTTGAAGGGGAAATCAGCACATCCTCTGGCTTCCAGGATAAGAAATGACTCTGTCCTAGAACAGTGGTCCTGGAGTACCCTTGCCTTACATCTTTCTGTGATTTTCATGCTCTGATCCACAAGTTCCAATCATCAGTTAAATATTGAAACCCTCCATAGATATAGTGTGTATTAGAGCAGAGAAAACAGTAAAATATGCAGATATGCTGAGCTGTGCTCAGCTCTGGCCCTCCAGGACCATCCTTGCCCTGGAACAGTTATTCTAGAGTATTTTTGTTCTTCATCTTTCATTTTTTTTTCTCCTCTCTAACACAGTCATCACATAATTAACAAGCCCTTCCTTAGATGTTTGTGTTAGAGCAGAGTAAACACCAAAATACCGGATGGGTGTTTCATCCTGAGCAAGGGTTGGGAACCCTTGAATGCTTCAAAAAGGAAACTAATGGATTTCTGATTATAATCATCTGCTCTGAAATGAAGCTCCTTCGTCGGACTCCTGAGATCAACCATGACTACTAGAGCCAGGCCTTGAGTTTGGGTCATAAACGTGGTTCGAAAAGAAAAAAAAAAAAAGCACTTTTCCGCCTGCATACCAATGGGATTTATAGTGGTCTATCAGATAACAGTGACAATAAGATACATTTTATCTTGTATGTATTAGATTTACAGTGGTTCCTTCAGTAGGAAGTCAAGTTACAGTGAGTCCCACCCATTGTAACTTGACCTCCTACTCATATTGGAAGTTAGTTTCATGTAAGACCTTCAGTCCAGCTTTTGAAGGTCTAGTCAGTTGACGAGCTCATTTGGGTTTGATCTACCTAGATAGCACAGGGGGAAACTTTTTGATTAGAACACTTTACCCTGTATTTTCCACCAGAATTTAACAGTGAAATAACAGTAGTATATATATATCACGTTTAATTGTTATTCATTCCCCCTTATTTTTTACCTTTTTGTTGAGTGTGTTGTATGTGTATGTTTCACCGATGGTCCAGATATTTCGTCTCACTTTGTATTTAATGTATATGGCTGGGATGTCAATAAAGCTCTACTTGACTTGAAATGAGCTAAAAACTACATACAAGCAGCATCTCTCCAGCAGCACTCTCCCTTCTCGAGGCCTGGTGGACGCCATGCTGGAGACCAGGAATCGCTGTCCATAGAAAACAGCCCACAGCTTTTCTCCCCAGACGCATGGGCTCTAATTTCCTGACTACACGTACAATCTGCTTTGCGAGGCTTGTTCGAACGCGCCTCGTCTCAGTGCCTCGGCCCCGCGCTGGAGGAGGCTGAGGGGTGTCGCTAAGCTGGGAGGACCCTCCGTCCGTGTGGCTGAGTGATACTCGCTCGGTCTCCCGCGCTCTGAGCCGCAGAGTTCTTTTTAAAAAGCCCCAGATTTAGCATGACAAAAGAACGAGCAGGGAAACAAATACAAGCGCACACACACACACACACACACACACACACACACACACACACACATTCTCACGCACACACACACATACATGCTTCGCTTTGTTCTGCGCCTCAGCCTGTCCCCGTTTTCCCTTCCAGAGACAGCTTCGAGCTCGTTACGGAGGGTGATGAGCTAAAAGAGGCTGCAAAGGGTGATGACTATGTGTGCAAACACCAGAAAAAGGAGGATCACACACACACACACATACATGCACACACACACTCGCGTGGGAATATAAAACGAGCACTCTCCTGAAGTCCTGAAGGCTGTTCTGTCTCTAGATCGTTATACGTGAGCCGCATATGCAGCCCCCCCCCACACAAAGACGCCACTTAGTGACTTTTCTCTTGTGGCTGTGAGGCTGAGCACAGACCGGCGTCTGCTGCAGGTCAGGCTGGGTAGTATTTCAGAGCTTGGTGAGGCACCACATCTCAATTCCAGCCCCTTTGGGACCACCACACATCAGTCATTCTCCACTTTAACGGGGTAGTAAAGTGTAAAGCGATCAGTAACCTCTGATAGACTCTCTGATACTGTATTACTTGGTGTTTTCTATAGACACAGAGATCATGAAGATGAATTAGATTACAAGTATGATTTTAGCTCTGCAATATTTGATGTACTTTAATAAAAGTGTGTGCCAGAATCCGCATCAGAAACTACAGGTTCAAAGTTTGTATCGTCCTGTGTACATAGTGGAATGAAATTCTTACTCGAATGTCTTCTTAGCAGACTGGACAAATACAAACAAGTGCAACACTAATAACTACAAAAAGTATAAACAAATTCTGTCTATTATAACAACCTATTGACAAAATGACTCGAAAGTATAAAGTGAAAGTGTGAAGGTAGTGTTGATAGTTATAAACAGTTATGTGTAAGTAGTATTGCACATGTGTGTTAAGTCTATTACAGTTATATAAAGAGGGGTTGTACCATTTTTTTTATTTCTCCATACCCCAGTGGTCAAGTTGTTAGTCATTCTGAGCGATTTCCGTGTGAAGTTCGTTATTTACAGATAAATGGTGGATGGAACCGGACGTCTCCAGTACAAATAAATACAAATAAAGTAAATTTTATTTACAACTGACCCCCCGGTGAAGCTAAAATGTCTAAAGGTCACGGTACAATGGTGATAAATGAAAAAAAGAAGTGAGTTTTCTTTGGGAAGTACACCAATGTGCTAAAGTTTTGAGCCCCCCTCATTTTTTCATGTTTCGCTTCCATAGAGCCAGACGTTCTTATATTTTCTTAATATAGTCTGGAGGAACGGTTCTCCAGGCCTATCGTGTTTGACAGGCCGAGCTAAACGTTTCCCTCGCCCTGGAAACGTCGGCCACGAGCCAGCGAGATCTAAGTGTGGGCCTCAGGATGTATATGGTATTTATAACCAGAGTAATGCTTTTGCGCCTTATGCAACAATATGACACTTGCAGTTCTTTAAGGGATTAGCTATTCCTGCTCTTGGGCCTGGATGGCGATTAATGTGTGTAAGAGTGATGACTCTGTGTGTGAATGTTTGTGTGTGAGAGGGAGAGAGACAGCGATATTGCGTTTACAAATGGATTCTCCTCAGAGACGGAGCGAGTGGTGTGTCGTGACTGTTCGATATCCCCTCTGCTGCTGCATCTGAAATCTAATCGCATAATAACTCTGTGGGTGCAGGAAGGGAAGAGGGGGCCCATTCTGTGTTGCCCGTTTCTTTTCTGTTTGCTTTTTCACTCCACAATTGCTTGCAGCATCACCCTTATATACAACCATAAACAAGATTTGCGGCCGCCCGTATCGGCTTCCCGACTCAACGGCAAATTTAAAGGCGAGGTCCGCCGATTTGTCAAATTTGCGCCACGGTTCTGTCATTGAGATCTGAACGGAGTGGGTTTGGTGTGAGGCGGTTCACTGTAGAGAAAGTTATCGACTCTGATTTCTGTACAGTGGTGGTGAACGGAACCAGACGTCTCTAACACAGATAGAGCCATTTGATATACTATTGACCCCCAGTGATACTGCAGGTGTCTTCTGAGTGTTTCTATGGAGTGCTGATGATGGTAAAATAGTGGTGAAAGTGGAGAAAATGAGGTTTTTCTGAGTGCTATTCAGAGATGAGGACTCGAGTCAAGTGGCTCATTGACTGACTCAGGACTCGATTTGTATACATTAAAACTCTGGTGATACAATGTGGAGTATAAGACGGACCTATGGTTCCGTTCACCACCACTGTAAATCGATGTCGCTGTGGAACCATTTAATGATACAGAATTGAAACTCACTCAGTCCACTTTTTAGGTAACACTACTATTGGCATATTTGTACCTTTCCTCTTCATGTGCAATAGTATAACTGACCAAAACTCACTCAGTCCTGCATAATACACAGTACAAGATTAGGAGAATTTCCTAAACTCACTCAGTCCACTCTCACAGTCGCGAGCGGAACTTACTTACCCAGGTCTCCCAGGCGCTAGATCATAAACAGTCATTCACTCTACACTGTGTCGTGTAGTCGGATATAAATATTAAACTTGTACATAATTCTGTGACATTCAATATCGATTTACTTAAAAATGGTTTTCATTATATTTTTTCAACAAATTTGCCCAGTACTAAAATGTGCAGGGGTTGCACTTTAGAAACAGGCATCGAAAAATGACAAGTAACTGTAAAAATTCAATCAAAAAAATTATTTCCTGTAAGAATTGCTTTCCAATAGATAAAACAAGTAAAACGCGATTTTCCGGAAAAAAACAATTCTGTTGGACTGTTTTGGAAATTTGCTCTTCAGTTGTTGAACACTTGATGGAATTCCTCTTTAATTACGTCCTGCAAGGGGGAGAGACATAATGTTACCAATTTGAACCAAAAAATTTGAACCGTGCCCCGCAGAAAAGCGGGCTCCTAATTTTTGGCTCGACGGACCAGTACAGATACGACCGAGACGGGCGTTTTTTCAAAATAAAAGCTCTTTCACACTCTGACAATCAATAAAATATTTTTTATTCTGTCGTTCTGTGCGGCCCGGTACCAAATGACTCCTGGACCGGTGCCTGTCCGCGGCCCGGGGGTTGGGGACCTCTGCCGTAGAGGAATGTGTGTTTGCTACTCGCTGCTCAGGGAATCGCAGTGTTGACAGACCTTGACTGTTTTCGCCGGTCGGAGGCAGTGGCCCGTGTGAACCGTGACCTTGTTGAACCAGCAGTTTCTGTTTTTTGTCCTCTTCTGGATCTGCTGCCACTGCACCTGTAGTAAAGGTCAGAATGGTAATGAGTGCCATGAGACCTCCAGCAAATAGATAAACGGCACTTTGGAATGAAACCCTTCATATATATATATCCACAGCCATGGAAAAAAATAAGGGACCGCATCCAGTTTCTGGTTATTGCTTTTGTAGTGTGTGGGAGTGTGTCTGTGTAAAATGTGCAGGTCACTATTGTTTTACACACTATTGATTACACAGGATTCAACATTACAAACAAAAGAATTGGAGAAAATGTAAAAATAATATATATAAATAATTTATTATACCTTGGAAGTGTTAAACGACACTCTTACATTATTTTACAACTACAGAAATTAAAACAGTGATGTTAAGAGCAGAGTGTGTGACTCTGTTTCATCCATCAGAAACTGAATCAGGAGTGAAGCTGCTGGAATACAGACCATAGAAAAGCTGCTCTACACACACTACTGCACTCACAACACACACACACACACACACACGCACACACACACACACACACACTGCAATAGTTCAGAAAAGAATAGACACCTGTGCATTTTAAAGTGGTCTCCTATTTTTTTCCATGGCTGTAAATATACAAGTCTTGGGAAATACAGGCTGTCTGAAGTCATTTCTATCTGCAGCGAGTTTCTTTCTGCCGCCAAAAAACATGAGAACGTCAGAATAAATGCAAACAAACGAGAAAGCAGTAAAAAGTATCAGGATTTCTTTTCTCTAAACAGTAGTTGATATGTTGTGAGCTGGTTAGAAGAACACAGGTTTGGTTCCAGATTTCTGCTCTGATCCTCCAGTCATTGTGTGAATTTATAAAATTCTATAATCAACACACACTCATTATTAGAACAAGTAAAAAGAGTAAACCAGGTATTAGATGGAGCTACAAGTGAAACTGGGCTTCCAGGAGGACAGAGGTCTGGAAATGTATGAGACACTTTACTGTACATAAAACCACTGTTTACTGTATTAATGTTAGTAGGATTTATTATAATATTAGTGTTTTAACCCTAACTGAACACAACGGCCCAGTAGGAAACAGCTTTTAAGTATTTTCTCTTGCACAGGACTGTGTGTGTGTGTGTGTGTGTGTGTGTGTGTGTGTGTGTGTGTGTGTGTGTGTGTGTGTGTGTGTGTGTGTGTGTCTCATCAGTCTGTGTTCTCTTGTGTTCTGCAGGGTACGAGTTGCTGTATCAGCCGGAGGTGGTGCGTCTCTATCTTTCTCTTCTGACTGAGAGTCAGAATTACAACACCCTGGAGGCAGCGGCGGGAGCATTGCAGAATCTTAGCGCGGGACAGTGGACTGTGAGTTTTACACACACACACACACACACACACACACACACACACACACACACACACACACAGTCCTGTGCAGTCCTAGCGTCCAATCTTATATGGTGTAGTCAGTGGACTCACCACCATCGCACGGCGCTTCTCTCGCACACGTGCGTGTTTTCCTGCTGTGTACAGGTGGGTCCTCGGGCTGCCACAGTCTTGACACCTGACGTTTCGAGTTTACTGCACTCACTCCTATAACTAGTTTGGTTGCACGCTGCGGAGGAATATGCAGTATAAGCAGAATACACAGTAACGTGGCGTGTGTCTTAGTTGTGTTTTTATGTTCTAGATTATGATTTTACAGCTGTGTTAGGATCGGTAAGTGACTCAGGCTCGGGTGTGTTCGACTGAAACCAAAAATCGGGTTACATCGCTGTCGAAGGAACGGATCTGTGTTGTAACTCGAGGACCCCTGTGTGTGTATAAATACTCCAGTTCGCCACATCATTAAAACCACTGAATAGTGAAGTGAACATTGATGATCTCATTATGGCAACTTTCGAGGGGCACTGGGTAGTGACTGAACAGTCGGTTCTTGAAGTGGATCTGTTGGAAGCAGGAAAAATGGGTGAGTTTAAATATCTGAGAGATTTTGACCACACTGTGATGGCTGGACGACTGGGTCAGAACATGTGGCCAGTAAAGATTATAAATGGTTATGTATTGGTAGCAGGTGACCAGGAGACCATGCTAAACCCAGCAAGAACATGAACTTGAGCTGAGGAACCCTTTTTTCTCCAGCTTGATAACCTCCATCTGGACAAAGTTGCTCCCCTCAGGCCCGCACTACATTTACATTTACATTAACGGCATTTATCAGACGTTTTTATCCAACGCGACTTCCTTTCCCTAACTACAGGGGGCAGTCTCCCTGGAGCAACTTGGGGTTAAGGGTCTTGCTCAGAAACCCAGTGGTGGTGCTGAAGGTAGGATTCAAACCCATGACCGCTTGGTCCAGAGGCAAGTATCCTACCCACTAGGCCACACCCACAACCACCACCACCCACTAGTGGCATGGAAAAGGTAGAACTACAGAAGATATAGTAGGTCTCTTCTCAACAAGCTATAAAATTGGATGTCATCAAAAAATAGTGACTCCTGAGCACCAAAATCCTGAGGCTGGACTGTCATCTCAGTATAGTAAAGAGGAAACGCTACACCTGTTTCCCTTCTGGAAATGAGCCTGCTTTGAACGAGCCTTGCTGTATCTCTGGCCCTCAGAGCTTGTGGCTTATTTGAATTATCTTAAGCAGTGCGACGAGCGCTCAGAAATACACGAGTATCAAACACGTTCCAGCTCCGCCAAATCCAATCACTCTCCTGCAGCTCTACAGGCAGCCTCCTGTCTTTCCCGCCCTCTCCAAGCTCTTTAGGAACCAATGCCGTGTGTGTGGGCCCCCCGGATCCTCTAACACCCACAACCCCCAGCGTCCAGGGCGCTTTCGTGGCTTCATAAGAGGATTTTGGACCTGCTTTTCCACTCATTTCCTTTGCAAATGTGCTGCAGCTGTAGATTGCGTAGTTGAAAGGGCCTCTATCTCCCCCTGTTGGCCAAACAGGGAACTGCGGCATCATAATTATATTTCAAGGGCACCGAGCCGGCCGTGTCTTTCATCTCTGGTGGGGGGTGTATCTTGAGTCAAGGAGAAAGAGACATGCAGTTTGATAACACATTTCATTATTTAGTGCCTCCTGGAGTGGGGCAGAATGGAGAATGGTGCCTTTCAGGGTGGGCTTTGTACAGCTGGTTGATATTAGGATTTAAAATGCCTTACCACCAGCTCAGGGTGGCAGTTTCATTTTCTCTTTTATTATTAGCACACTTTTTGGCCTTGGTGTACAAATCATGACCAGCAGAATACCTGTTCTCTTTTGCAGTGGTCCAATTACATCCGCGCCACCGTGAGAAAGGAGAAAGGCCTTCCCATTCTGGTGGAGCTGCTCCGCTCCGACTCGGACAAGGTGGTCCGGGCTGTGGCCATCGCCCTACGCAACCTTTCCATTGACCGCCGCAACAAAGACCTCATAGGTGAGAAGCCCACCAAGCCCTGCAGCTTATAGCTTTCAGGCATAGTCACTTCATCAAATAAAATGATAACATTCATCAAAATCAGTCATTTTCCCATGTCAGTGATGTACATTGAATGTATTTTCAGCAGAATCATAAAGCCATTCCTTAATCTTCAAGCAAGGGCTTGAACTTTTACTCACCAAATAGAGAAGGAGAAAAGGTCTAGCCATTCACTCACAGCAGCACAAAAGAGTGGTACAGCTGGCAAAGTTTAAATACTTTCTAAACTGTATAAACACTTTAGTTTCATTTTAAGCACTCAAGACCCAAGTATACAATGCGAGATGATACAGAAATGTAGTATTATTAAACGTATCACTACATTTTTATGTTCAATCTGGGTAATAAACATTTCTATAGTTTAGAATAGGCCTTTAATATCAAGCATTAGGAAACGTTTATAATAATTTTGAGTATCGAATGACACCATGCCAGTATGAGGTCTCAGGAATTGCCTGAAAAGGGAAGTCAGAGCTGGCGAGTAATGTTGACTGACAGAGGAGCTGTAATATTGCTAAGTGAAATATTTAAAAGCTGAATCATTTTCAAAGTTGCATTGACCTCATTTTCTGGCCTTGATTGGACATATCCACACTTGTTAAGGCATCATTTATGGAGCGTCAGACGATGTAGTTTATGCATTTATAAAGAAAACGCTTCTCAAATTACTAGTGTATCGCGCTCACACTTTCCCATATTCCACCACAGGCAGCTACGCGATGAGAGATCTGGTCAGCAACCTGCCGAGCGGGCAGCAGCGACCAGCCAAGAACCTGGAGGAGGATACGGTGGTGGCCATCCTCAACACCATCCACGAGATCGTGACGGACAGCTCGGAGAACGCCCGCTCTCTCATCTCAGCTCAAGCCATCGACAAGCTGGTGGCCATCAACAGGACCAGGTAGGGGTTTAACCCTCACCAGTGTTAAACCAAATACTACTGTCACTGTGTGCTGGACCATACATTATACACATTAATATATTCACAGTTTGAGATTTTGTGAATATTGTGGACCCTTTTCTGGTAAAATGAGGATTGGGTCAGGTCCTAAAACAAAACCAAGCAAAACAGTCAATTCAGAATAGTGCTAGACGACCAAAAAATACAACAATTGGAAGAAGTCAGTCAATGTTTGGCTAGGGAAGGGCCGAGTAGTGTTGATACTGGCCAGTTATTCTTTGAATTGGTCCTAGTATCAACACTACCAGGACCCTCTTTAGCCAACCATTCGTTGATTTGGTCCTAGTATCAACACTACTAGGTTAGGAACCAGCACATCTCTCACAATCTGCAGCAACCCTTGATACAGTTTATCTTCTTTTGAGAGGTCAAAAATCCATGAAGCCTGTTTAGCTTAGCATAGATATCAGACACACTTTGTGGTTGGGTTGAGGGCAGAACGTCTGAGGCCGAAAATAACGTCCATGCAAGGATGTTAGTGGACACCTAGGTGGACGTCTGGGCATGCCCTATAATTCACAATCCACACAGCGGAGATTCGTGAAACCGGAGCTAAAATATTGGCTCTGCTTCAGTCAGGAGATAAAGAGGGATGAGGGGAGGGAGAGGGGGAGAGAGTGAAGCAGAGACTATTTGTTTTCCATTGACAAATGGAACACTTTATCATCATATGCAGGCAATATTAAGAGCCATCCAGAGCGTGTTCAGACAGTGGCTTGTTCATCTCCAGCGCTGATTTATATGCATTTGTTCAGCCATACTTTTTAGGAAACAGCACATTGTGTGTTATTTATTGTAAGAACATTATTTAACGTGTGGCGATTTTGTCGCAATCATAGTTTTTGTGATGTCAATAAGCTACATATATCTTCTTATTCAGCCGGCAGCAGTTTAGCCCCGCCCATTCACACAGAAGTTATAAGGAGTGTTTCAGCCCTGTGCTGCTTTCTTAATGAGCTGCAATACAGGGCAGCCAATCAGGAAAGAGATCATTTACAGTCTTAAAGGCACAGTAACAAAAAAACAGCCTGTTTAATCCTAAGGAATAAACCGAGGTTGTAAAAGCGTGATGCAAGAATGAATTATTTAATGCTCTCACTCATGTGATGGGAATAATAAAATAGCAAAATGTAGAATATTGGCCCTTTAATAACATCTTGGTTAATCAGGGTGTGTTTGAGGGAGTCTTGACAACATATATATTATATTATGACTGTAAAATGATGGAAGTGTATTAATAATATGGGCCTGTATTTTTTTTCTTTCATGTCTAATGGTTAGTGATGGTGTTTTGTGGGTTGATATTACAATGTAAATCATTCTAATGATCTAACAGATGACCTGTGACTGGTTCTGGGGGCATTTGATGGTTTTCTAATGGAAACTAAAGGTGTTCTACATGAAGCCAATCGTAACCATTAAGCCAAAGAAGCAAAACCATCAGGTCTCTCCAGATCCTTCATGGGGATCCTCTCAGTTTGGGCTTTTTGGAGGTTCTCCACTTCAAAATGTCACTTGGTTTATGATAAAATTCCCAAATTGCCCACAAATATGCACATTTGTCTTCATCCTATGACCACTACTTTGACACAGTGACCTCACTTTCACCTCAAGTATAATTTCTCTGTTACTTTTTTTCACCCCTGCCACCCATTCAGCCTTCATCTGAGGTCACAAACGATTCGTTAATGCAATCTGAGGTTGTTAGGATTCCACTGAAACTGGATTTCTGACCTCAGTGGGGGGCGGGGGGGGGGTTCAACTTTGTTACCATGCCATTGTCTTGTTGGAACAGAGAAGCACTTTTAGCCACTGACTCACCGGCATAAAGTGCTCCGCCATTAGACTCTATAACTCCTTCCCCTGTCACACACCCATTTACATTTACGGCATTTAGCTGACGCTCTTATCCAGAGAGACGTACATCAGTGCTCAAGTCCTCATCTATTCCTTAAACCTGTAAAGCTAAACTTCAATCAACATCAGCTATTCAACCAATTTACTGCAGGCTAGGTACTCCTAAACAACTCCTGTCAAAGAAAAGTCAGTAATTGAGGCAAAGGTAAGGATCATGGGGGGGGGGGGGAACAAGAGGCATAGTTTGTCACCAAGGTGCTCCTCGAAGAGGTGGGTCTTCAAGTCAAGTCAACATTTATTATCCCACCCAGGGGAAATTAGATTGCAGCCAGACATTTAAAACAACACAACAGAATAAACTAAATGGATACAACATTGAAGACAAGTACCACGTAAAGACAGTGACCAATACATAGTACAGAACAGACCCACCACAATAACAGCACAAAGCCGTTGCACAATACAACACAGACCAGTTAAGAGTGCACCACAGTGCAGGATCACTACATGGAGAGACTAGAAAAGCAGAAGGGCCCGTACAGAAATAGTTAAATCCATCAGTGACGTCGTCTGTACTTATTCAATAAATTAACAGCAGCACAAACAAAAGCAAGTTTATATCTTTTTGTCCTGTGTGTGGGAACTCTGTATCTTCTACCTAAAGGTAGAAGCACAAACTGCCTATAGAGGGGGTGGTCAATATGGTCTGACGACGCTTGAAGACGGAGAGGGTCTCCGCAGATCTGATCGGAAGAGGGAGTTTGTTCCACCACTTGGGGGCCGAGACTGAGAAGAGTCTTGACGCAGGTCTTCCTCTTCTTTTGAGCCGCGGAGGCTCAAGACGAGCAGAGCTTGAAGCTCTGAGAACACTCCCACACAACCTGCTGCTACTCAGATGTGCAATTTTATTATGGTGTGCTAAGTCCTTATCATCCCGTGCCATATCCTTATTATTAAGTCCAATAATCTTATCATGTGCAATATCACTACTTATGTTACTTTTATGTGCAATGACTGACTCGGTGTAGAGAACTTCATACCACTTTTAGTGTAATCAATACGAAGCATTTTCTGGAGAGCTTTGTTTTGACTTTATATCATTTTGTATCTTGTTTCTTGTCTTTGTGTGTCTGTGCAGCCGTGGCATAAGTCATTTCCTCCAGGATCAATAACGTTTTCTGATTCTGACTCCTTATAACCCCGTCGTCCGTATCCTCTGCCCAACAGCCAATCAGCCCGAGAGACCAAGGCTGCTTCCCACATCCTGCAGACCGTTTGGAGCTACAAGGATCTGAGGAACACCTTGACCAAGGATGGCTGGAGCAAAAACCATTTTCAGGTGCGGTGCAATCTCAGCACAGAACAAATTGTGCCTCTTCCTGTGTCCCACATCTTTCATCTGCTAGCCTTCTCACGAGCTCGGACCATCATAAACTCCGCCACACTCCGTAAAGTGGCCTGTGTGTCTCTGAGAGCTTCATCAAGGCCTGTGTGTCTCTGAAAGCTTCATCAAGGGCTCTCAAGAGCTTTTAGCGGGAATGGGTTCTGCGCTAATAGAACAAGCTGGCATCTGAAAGTTCTCCTGAAAGGAAGACAAGAGGCATCTTCTAGGTCTCTTAATGTTAAGGGTGTCCTTCCTCAGTTCTTCCAGAGATGCGCAACCTGTTCCATTCTTTCGACTCAAGTTTCTTATGTCCAGGAAGATCTCAGACGTCTCAATATCATGTGGGAGATATGTTCATTTGAATGGTAACTCTCGAACCTCGTTCCTTTAAATGTCATGAACAAGCGCGCTTTCTCACTTATTAAAAAAAAAACAAGCGTTTGATGTAGAATGGAAACACTTAAAGTACCATTTTCCCTCCCCAGGTCCATGTGTGGAAAGCTGTGATGTCACAAAAAACAATGTATTTACATATATTCAGTCTATAGCTGTGTAGCTCCACACTGAAGCTATAAGGAGTGTTTCAGCCCAGACTGCCTTCCAAATGAGGCACAATACACGGCAGCCAATCAGAACAAAGGTTATTTAAATATAGAAGGCATAGTAATGAAGACAGGCTTTTTATTCTAGGGCAGGGGTGTGGAACTCCAGTCCTGGAGGTTCGTGGTCCAGCACGTTCTGGTGATTTCCCTGCTCAGAAACACCTGGTTCACCTCGCCAGTTAATTGTCAGGTTTAGTGAATGTGTTTGAGGAGGAGAACCATCAGACTGTGCTGGACACCGGCGCTCCAGGACCGGAGCTTGACACCCCCGCTCTAGGACATAAAGAGAGGTTGGAAAATGATCATGTAGAAATTAACTTTTTTTTTTTTTTTGGTACTTAAAACCACACTGCTTGGCTACAATTTGGTTTCTATGTGTCTATATATAGAAGGTAAAGTAATAAAAACTGGCTTTCATTATTCTAGTGGATAAAAACAGTGTTGAAAAATGGTAATGTAGAAATGAATCTTTTTTTGTGGTACATAAAACCACATGGTTTTCATGCAATTGAGCCAGTGAGACTTTGGGGATGTGGCGTGTCATGATGGTATAACTACTTGCCTGTGTGAAACTGTGTGAATTCTGACCTGGTACAGCACGTGTGCCTCCTCTAGCTAACCTGGCCATAAAAAGCCTGGAAGGCAAAACTGTTTTATTAAAGAGTCTCTGCATTCCTCTCTAGCCCACAACCAGCGGGGCTCCCAAAGGCTCCAAGAGCGGCAAGCCAGGCTACGATGACACCACCCTGCCCCTGATGGAGAAGAACCAAGGTCAGTGTGAGAACCCAAACAAGACACACCCATGCTTGCATGGGGGGGCTGTGCACATAAATGCTTTACGGGTCAGAAGCGGTGAAATCAAACCACTCTCCATTCATCTGTGAGACTTTTTCTATATCAGAAGCAGGAACTAAAAGTATGTATGTAGGTTTGGCTGAAAGTATGTATCCATATGTGCTTGTTCAACATCTCATTCTCAAATCAAGGATATTAGTAGGGGGTGGTTTGTCCCAAGAGCATTAGGGAGTTCAGGTACTGCTGCTAGGCAAGAAAGACCATCCCAAAGGTCAGGTCAGTCAAGCTCCTCACACTTAACTCATCAAATCACGTTTTTTATGGAGAGTGGAGGGAACTGTCATGCTGTGACAGGAATGGGACGACCCTAACTGTCACCACAAAAGGGATTTTTCCACTGCACAACCACAACAACTGACCCAAACAGGAACCAGTGGAACTTTCCACAGCTGGATCCACCATGATAACCACTGCAATGCGTATCATTTGTACAATAACTAGATATATTACTTGTTGTTGAACAGATATGAAACAAAATACTGCACTGTAGAATCCAGCAACGGTGCATTTTGTTCTAATAAGAGAGTGAACGGATTCTTACTGCAGCATATCGCTCCACTTTGTTAGAGCTGTTAGATAGCAAATGCTAATTGCTTTAGCAATATCTTCCTCAGTAGCTACTATAGTGAAATCTATGCAAAATAGTAATTACAAAAATATAATTTGCACATGAACATACCATTCTAGCTTAAATTCTGACACTCTTGTTAGTGGTGTGACTTTATTCTTACCTGGAAGAGTGTCATTGTAAGCTGTAGCTAGAACTGAAACTAAGGAGTATAGCTTAAGTCATCAAGTTTATTTATATGGCCCATTATAATACAAAGGTCATTCAGTGTGCTTTAGGAATGGAATAAAAACATTAAGAATAAAAATAGTAAGATGTAAATAAAAAAAAACAACAAATACAACAGTGCATAGAAAATCGATAAACCATAAAAGAGCTCCAGACCATTATTCCTCCTCCACCAAACTCTGCATTTGAGGATGTAGTGTTCTGACATCTCCCAAATCCTGAGCAGTCCATCAGACCGTCAGATGGTAAAGCATATTTAATCACTCCAGAGAACACATATTTCCTCTTAAAGGCTGGTGTGCTGCTGCTCAGCTGTGGAATCCCAGTAAAGCTCCTGACAGACAGTTCTTGCACTGATGTTGCTTCCAGAGGCACTTTGAACCAAGGACTTTTATATCCTTCAGTGCTCAGCATCTCTGTTCTGTGAGCCAACCACTTTGGGGCTGTGGTGCTTGCTTCACAATAACAGTCCTTACGGTTGACCAGGGCAGCTCTAGCAGAGCGGAACTGAAATGGACTGGTGTCTTTGTATTCTTTGAAAAAGACTCAACTTTTCTACCACCACTTTGCTTAATTCTGTGCATCTGTGCAACCTGAAATAACCAAGGAAACAAATTACTGTGTCCACATACTTTTGCCCATGTAGATCAGGAGATAATGGGTCTCAATAGAGAACAGTGACTACCGGTACTGTTTTACTAGCTCCCTTGACCACTTTGTTGTTAATACTCCACGACCATCAGTCATTGGTGTAGACTCTTGCCCGCCATCTCCTGGCCAGCATGTGGAAATGCATCCATCTCATCGCTCTCCATCAGCAGTGGGTTCTAATGTGATATTAAAAATCAGGCTTATTTTATATGAAGTCGGCTGATTTATAAGATAGGGCTGCAGGGGAATGGGCTTAATTCCAGGAATTCATCATTAAAGCAATTGTGTGTCCACTTGCTCTAAGCATCTCATTAAGAGAGGAGCCTTCAACACGACAGCATTATCTGTGGCTATCTCACTACATCACTGGTTCACGGTCCCACTCCATCCTCAGCCTCCCTCAGTGTGAAAGATTTCTAGACTTGTCTTTTGGGAAAAAAAAAAACCCACCACATTAAAGCTGGGAATGTGGTGAAGAGATGAAACAGCCTTTGAATGCTTTGCAGGCGACAGAGGCTGTGGCAGTGGTGCTATGATACCTATGGACGAGCTGGGTCCAGGTAAGAGAGCCCTTGCATGCCGTCCAATAAACCGTCAGTGCTTTTTTTGGTTGTTTTTTTGTTTTACTCTTCAGTGGGAATGCAACCTTAAACCTTCTAACACCTTCTGAGAGATGGGATTGAGAAGTGAACTTTGAAAGGGGGTTCCATTAATAACACTGAAATGAATTCTCTAACACGATGCTTGCAGGTCTGTGAAGTTCCTCTTTTAACATGAGCTCCAGGAACCTGATTTCTTCCTGCTCAGAGCTCCATCCAGTCGAAAATCATTGCTCTTTGTTCTTTGGTCTCATGTGAAACATTGTAGTCTCAGGAGGCACGGAGCAAAAAGCCTCTTTTTCTCTGCACTATTTGTCTGTTTTCTCTCTGCCGTGTGACAGAAGTTTGTTGAGATGAACCTCGGCGGCTCAAGTTATGTTTAGAAAACCGACGAGTGTGTGCTCACCAACCCCTATCTCCACTCACTGGTCACTTTATTAGAAACAACTACCACCAGCTTCCTCTCACTGCCGACTTTATTAGAAACACCCACCTTGTGCTTCCACTCACTGGACACTTTATTAGAAACACCACCTTGTGTTTCCACTCAATGGACTCTTTATTAGAAACACCCACCTTGTGCTTCCACTCACTGGACACTTTATTAGAAACACCCACCTTGTGTTTCCACTCACTGGACACTATATTATAAACACCACCTTGTCCATTTAATCACTGGCCACTTTATTAGAAACACCCACCTTGTGCTTCCACTCACTGGACACTTTATTATAAACACCACCTTGTCCATTTAATCACTGGACACTTTATTAGAAACACCACCTTGTGCTTCCACTCACTGGACACTTTATTATAAACACCACCTTGTCCATTTAATCACTGGTCACTTTATTAGAAACACCCACCTTGTGCTTTAACTTACTTGTCACCTTATGAGCGCCATCTACCTTTTAGGTCCACTATATATCCAGTATAAGCCCCCCTACCCCAATATCCTTCATGAGTTATTATTTGGGTGGTCGTCCATTCTCAGCCCCGTGACACTGACATGGAAGCTCCATGGAAGTGTGTGTGGTGCTGGTATGAGTGTAACGGGCACAGTGGCGTTCCTGGGATTTTCGTTGCCAGGTTGAAAGTGGCCCACAGTTCCAGAATATCCAGAGATCAGCAGCTTTGTTTTCAGAAAGCGACCATCAATGAAGAAGGTGGCCAGCAGACGGTCTGGTCTTTCGGCAAGTAGGAGCTGCAAGGCAGGGGTTTCTGATAAAGTGGCCGGTCGTATTTGTATATCAGGCCTCAGTCAGCAGTAGAAACTGCAGAGGAAAAATCACTTCTTAGTGGGCTCATGCAGATGAGTGCACTCATCAGTTCTACCCCTCCGCCATGATGCCTCACATCCCACAATGCTTTGGGGCTCTGGGCAGGGCTGACTGACAGTAATTGGACAGCATGTGGGCCGGGGTAGCTTGGGGGGAGGATGGGCGAACAGGAGAAATTGAGATGGTAGCAAGCAGGAGAGGCAGAGGGAGCGAGAGATGAGGGAGGTAATGAAATGTTCTACCTCGACACAACAACACACACAAGTTGTATCACAAGTGTCTTGCATGTGTGTCACGACTCTTTAGAAGATTTGTAACTCCAGCGTTCCGTCTGCTCTTTCTTTTACAGACGGCTATTCCACTATTGACCAAAGGGACAAAGACTGTAAATACAAAACCAGCGACGGTTCCTCAGATCTGCCCGAGCGGGAGCCTCTGAAGGTGAGAGCCGAAGGACACCTGCACAGCTAAGAACGTTCAAATGGTGTAGACAGTTTCCCCCTTAACCCAAATATAGACTGGAAGTCTGGTGTCTGCTTCTTTAGTTTTGTACCAAGGATGCAGAATTAATTAACTGACAAGTAATATACTCTACCAGTCAAAAGTTGGACACACCTTCTCATTCAGTGTTTTTTCTTTGTTTTTATTATTTTCTACATTGTAGATTAAGATTGAAAATGAACAAAATGATGAAGGAACACATGGAATTATGCAGTAAACAAAAACCAGTTAAACCAAACCAGAATATGTTTTGTAATAAAGTAATGATGGACTGTTGGTTTTTTTTTTTTTTACTTAGTTAAGTGGTTCTTGCCATAACGTGCAGTAGAACCGTAGTGGAACAGGATCACTAACTGTGTACCAACCCGACCATCACAACTGATGATCCCAAACACA
>JBBIGA010153410.1:0-18351 GCA_037576975.1 Alestes dentex | reverse complement strand
TAACTAACGCATAATGTAATTGTAATCACATGTGGCATTCCATAACTACCTACATCATTACATAATTACAGTTCAGTAGTGCAACAAAACAAAAGTAGTACCCCTTGAATTCTAAGGGTTAAATGCTTCATGCTGGTCTGTTCCAATACTTGACATAATTTCTGGTATACATACTTCAAAAATGTGCCGTATGTGATTACATAATTGCGTGTGTATGTGTAGTAATGATCAGTTGAAAGGTTTTATTTGTTGAAATATAAATATGGTGTTTCTATGGCATCACAGAAAGAATCCTTTCTGGCACCATTATTCACTTCAAACAAGGGAACTGCTAATGCCAGTAATTATTCATTTGAGCGCATGATATGGCTATTGTACCTCTATATATAACTACTATAGAGAGGCACTAATGGAGAGTAGTATGAAGTAGGAACATGCAATGCAGCATCACTTATTCAGTTTTGGATGGCAGATCATTTAGAATGACCAATCGCTTTGGACGTTCTGATAATGACTGCACTTACTAGACTTCTGAGCTCTTCAGTAGTAGTTAATGATTTGCAGAGGCCTAGGGCAGGTCTAGTGGGGTATTGTTCCATGATGAGGCTCTCTTTGATCATTATATCTTGGAAAACGAGGATGGCATTAATAAAAGAACAAAGGCTATAAATCGGAAAGAGAACCACACGTCCTTCCCTTTACCTTGTTCCTCCAATCCCACCAAGAGACCAGATTTTTAATCCAGCATTGCGACAAACAGAAATGTTTACTGAGAAGGTAATAATTAATTAGGGTTAAAAGAAAACTCAACTATACAGTATAATCACTGTCAGAAGGAAAGTCAATTTAAAGAAGGGAAAAACATTTGATTGGTCAGTCCATCATAAAATTAGGACACAATTCAGGGGAAGGATAGCTGGCTTTTTCCATTTCTGGAAAAAAATGGGTAAGGTTTTGTTATGACAGTGATGGTATATAAATATATCTCTCTGTCACACAAATGCTTCTTTTAATTATCTTTAAAAATTATAGAATTTTTTTTTTTTTTTTAAAGATGTACTCCAGTGCCAAATAGTAGCATGACATATCACATCATTTGAATTTTGGACCTAAAAAGACCTAAAATGAAATACATTTGGGCCTTTTTGTTCTTTTATGGGCAATTTTTAGAACCCCAGTAGCGGTTATTATTATTACATGTTTTTTTTTTAAAGACAAAAAAAATGACATAAAAAAAAAAAATGCTCAGCATGATGTCTGACACCTCGAGCATCAACACAAACTGGGGGAGATTCCATATGAGAAGTTGTTTTGTTGTATGATAACAGTTTACCATTTGTTGGTTTAATTCGCTGCACTTTCCGTCAGTAAATGTATGTACTTGAAGCGTGATTCCAATATTACTAATAGGTCTGTGAGGCCTCACTGTTGTATGGGAGTAGCATGGGGTTGTAAGCAGGTAAGTATGTATGGGAGTAGAAGTTTATATGCATATACTATGGATATACCAAAGGGTGTGCACACCACTGACCTCTGTAAAGGAAATCAACTCCATGTAGAATGGTGTGGCTGCCTGACATCACCTCATTTAAGCCTGACATTACCTCCTTCATGTTTCCACCTGGTCCATATTTGTTAACGGAGGATAGTTAAGGTGAGGATTGCATCGATCCCTAGAAAGTTTCACAAAGATCTTTGCCAATGAGACATTATCACCGCATAATTTTTGAGTATATTAACCTGTGTCAGAATCACTAGCTTTGGGAGTCATGGACCCTTCACCCAAAAGACAGATTAGGAACCCCCCAGACTCATAAAAATAAAAATTCTCTTCTGACCAGACAGGTTGATCCTCTGCTCTTTAATGGAATAGACTATTGAACCTGAGGTGGAAATGGGAAGTGTTTAGCAGTTAAAGAGAGCCTGTTAACAGCAAGTGACCATTCTTCATTTGGCCACTTTTTATATAGATGATTTCAGCAACACCACATTTTTAACCCTTAGAACTCAGAGTGTATTAGGAAAATCAGATTTCCACAAATAAAGACAGTCTAAAACAGTCTAAAACCTATACGCTCGCCAAAGTTCTTCGGAGATCAAAGATCTTGTGTTTTTTCCATTTGTTTCTAAGAACTAAATTAAAACAAATTTGGGCAGTTTTGGTCTTTATGGGCATTTGCATGGAACGCAATTTTTTTAAAACCCCAGTAGCGGTTATTTTTAAGTTTGGTTTTACGTGACATAGAAATGCCAAACAAAGCCCAGCAAGACGTCTGACACCTTGAGCAACAACACAAACCTGGGGAACTTCCATATACAAAGATATTTTGCCGATAATTTACCATTTGTTTGTTGATTAGTGCCACTCGGGTTCTAAGGATTTACACAACATTTCGGGGACACAACATGTCCTCTGAACTCTGGATGCAAGTTCAGAGCAAAAGGCTTTACATCTTTACAAAGCTTTACAATGGTCAAATGCAGTCCTTGCAGTTGAATTTACTGGAACTTTTGTGTTTGACTTGAACATACAGTTCTAGAGCAAACTTCTAATAGGCATAGAGCCTACATTAATTATAATAAAAACATCATTAGTGCTTGCTAATCCATCTCTCTTATAAAGCATATAATCTTTAATGTGTAACAGAAAAAGTACACACAGAATCTTCAGTGGAAAGCAATAAGCAAAAAAGCAGTTATTATAGAGTTATATATGATCTGTGTAGGTGGAAATGATCTTCAGCACTTCTGTGGTAGGAGCAGAATGTGAGGACTGTATCACAAATGTTAAAGGTCTGAAAAAGTAATGTAGAAACTGAATCCGCTAAAGGCTGCTATACCAGTACATAAAATGTGATCAGTAACTAAGATATTCTGTTTTGATAAAAAAAAAGATGTTCTTTGCAGAAGTTTCTTTGTAGTCCAAGCAGAGCAAGATACTTTACATAAAGAACGTATGATGAAAATACTGCAGTACTGCATAAAACATCAGTCTACACTGTAAAGCAGCTAGGCCTCACTGCAAGCATATATGTATTCTTATATTACTGCATTTTAATGTGTTATGCATGTAGTAATGGATAGTCGTCTCCATGATTATTGCCACTCTGGTTAAAATAGGTATAAAAAATGAAAAAAAAAAAAAAAGAAGAAGAACTCTAACCTGTAACAGCTCCCCTCGTCTGGCCATGACCCACGTTTTCTGTCTGTGTTTTCCCCCATAATCATTTTTCCCTGTGATCCTGTTCAACATTTTTAAAATGTTTTCTTTCTCGGTTTGTTCATTTCTAGTAGTTAGCGTTCATTTCCACTTCAAACCCCCGTGGTCTGTGTTCAAATAAACTTGTCACCTGCATCTATGTCTTCCTTAAGTCTGCCCTACCCCAACAACAACAACAAAAAAAAAAATTCCTGTATGGACAATGATTCAAAACATCTGTCCAAATCCACACAAAAATGGTTTAATGACTACAGAATAAAGCTTTTGAAATGGTTTGTTAATTTCTAGAAGTTAGCATTTATTTCCAGTTCATACTCTTGTGGTCTGTTTGTTTATGTTCAAATAAACTTGTCACCTGCATCTATATCTGCCTTAAGTCCCAGTCCGAAAACGAAATAAATAAATAAATAAATACAATTGTCCTGGATGGACAATGGTCCAAAACATATGCCCAAATCCACACAACAATGGTTTAATGACCACAGAATCAAGTTTTTGCCTTAAAATCTATAGAAAACATGTGGGGTAAGAAGAATGCCCAAAAGAGGGGACCTAGGACCTTGGAGGACTTGGAGAGGTTCTATGTTGCTCCTCTGTATTCTCCAACCTTATAAAGCATGATAGAAAAAGATTAATGCCAAAGGAGGATGCACTAGGTCAGGCACGTGCACAGGGCAGGGCTAAGGTTGCCCGGGCAACTGCCCGCCTGCCCCGTTTGACTCAAGCTGCCCCTCTTAGAAATAAATATTATATACATATATATTGTTGCAAGCTTTCGCCGCGCATAGAGGAAAAGAGAGTCATCTTCATCAGGAAAATGCTTTTTAATTTGCCACGCTGGGCGGAGCTCAGTCACATACAGCAGCAACTTAACAGCTTCACAGCCTAGCACAGCCCTGCACTGAGCTGAACGGTGGTGAACTGCGTGCATTTTTAAAAATGCCACCCGAAACGCTTCATGTAAGTAAGAGAGAAATGCATATGGCAGTAACATTAACGTTACAGACTCATTCTGAGGCTAGTTATTTCACCATCAAGCTATTCACTTCTACTCTATAAACTAAAGGATTCTCCTTTAAAGCTTCGAGTAAATTTGGAACAAGGTATATTAATAAAGACTTCAAAAAGACATGGTATATTTTTCAGTTCTCCATACAGTCTGTGTTTTTTTGTTTTTTTTTTTCGGGGGAGGGGTGGCCTTTTTTCAGGTCAGAGCAATGGCCCCTTAAAAATCCTGTGCACGTCCTTGCACTAGGTACTAAATGCAAGGCTGGTAATAAACCGGTAAAAAACAGCACGTTTTTTTTTTTGCTAGAAGTGTTTGGATTATGTTGTAAAAATGTTTAGAAATGTTTTATTATGTTAAGGTTTACTGGCTTATTAGGTTGCATTTTTACATCAATTAAAAATGAGATATTTTTTTTTCCTGAAATTTTCAGTGTGAAATTAACCACAAGTACATTTGTTCATACATTTTTTTGCTCCTCCTTATATATACCACTAATCATGGAGCCGACTGTAGAATGTAGTGGATACGATCATTATCAAAAGCTATCATAGAATGAAGAACAATGTTGAATTGGATAATTCAGCCATGCATAGCTATAGAATACGTGTGAGCTAATTAGTCACCATGATGTGGCTTAAATAAAATGAACTGGTCATCATTTACATTACAAACATTAGTGTTGTTGAGTGAACCTTTCCTTTAAAGCCGCACAAGGTGAGGCAGGTGGTAAATAAGAATGCAGCTGAGATGAAATGGTAAAACTTCAAAAATTCAAAAGTGATTGCTTTTTCTCGTGCCTTTATCAAAGTTGACATGGATGATGGATGTTGTTCAGGGAGTGTGACCGCGAGTGCAGCTGCCCAAATTTCAATCCGATCCGAGGGCAAGCAGCATAGTCCAGCAAATCTGAGAGCATGGCAAGGCAAGATACTGGTTGGAGAGATCATATCAAGGGGGCATGTCTGTGACACGCCATAAGCACAGTCTGTTTTAAAAAGCTTTCTGAAGTGGCCAGTCTGTGCGGTTAAGTCAATAGTGGACTGTGGAAGCCCTATTGATTTTCTGTTCAAATCACTCATACATTATGGCACGCTTTCCTCCCCACTTTCTGACAGTTGAAGACCAGTGACCATTTCATTCTCTTTGGTCATTTTCTTGTTACATTTTTAGGGTTTTATTTCCTAATATTTACAGTATCATGAAAGCTCATGTTTATGGATAAATAAATGAAAGAGAAAAACCACTTATGGTAGCATTATAATTGTTTTTAAAGTAGGATCAGAATGAAAAGACACGATGCTGCAATCAAATGTCAAAGCTGTTTAGTGATCTGATGCCACAAGAGCCACTTAAAGTAAAGTAGCGGTACAACATTTTTGCATATTCTTTGAAAGTCAAAAAGAGCAGTGCATTAGGAAAAACCCTCAGTAGCCCACTAAGTGTTGGTGACCCACTTATGTCTTCAATTCAAGAAAAATTCAAGAAATAATGATATCTTAAAAATGCCATTTGATGATGATCAGATCTTGGGAAAGTCAATTGTCTTTACCTGACCTATTTCCATTTGGTTGGATCTTCAAGTTGAAGATTGCTGATTTCCTCGCATTTACACAAGTAGAAATAGATAAAAATATCCAAAGACATGAAGCAATTGTCAAGAAGTTTAAGAAATTCAAAACTGTTATGAACCAGCTTGGAAAAGGACGCAAGGCTATTTCATCAGTCATAATTAATACTACACGGCCATTTCCAAACTTTTTTCATCCCTCAGAATAAAACAGCCTGTTCTATTGCTGTACATTCAGACCGGTATATAGAAACAGCCTCTGTTCTGATAGGCTTTGCCTCTATCAGGAGCAGTCTGGGCAGAACAACCACTGTGTATGACTTAACTTTTCTGCAATTTTATATGTAAACAAGCTGGTTTTGCAGCTTAGTTTTACACCCTCTATGGCATAGTGTTGCCCTCAGGTAACGGACCACACTTTTGCTCCTCATACCCCCTCATTCATTTTTTATTTTTGTTTATTTATTGTCCAATGTCACATGACATGTCTGTGACCAATGAGGAGCTGAAATTGGTGTCACTTTCTGTCTGGATTTGGAGCCAGAATTAATTTTTTTAAATGTTCATTATTATTTAAATGTTCATTAATATTTATTTTCATAATATGCATAATTTTTAGGTTTTTTTTCAGTTTAGTGTTAGTTAGTTTAAAAAGTGCATAGGTAGTTTTACTTTAGATTTTCTTAGTGTAGTTTATTTAGGCAGCTGGTAGCCTAGTGGTTAAGGAACTTTTTAAGGAAAGTTGTGGGTTCAATTCCCAAGACTGCTAAGCACCACTGAGGATCCCTTGAGTAAGGTACCGTCCCCACACACTGCTCCCCGGGCGCCGTGTTCCTGGCTGCCCCCTGCTTCACCTGGTGAATGGGTTAAATGCAGAGGAAGAATTTCGTGCTGTTCACACTGTGTGCTGTGGTGTGTTCACGTATGACCGAATGATCACTTTCACTTAGTTTAAGGTATTACGAGGAACCTTTTAAAAAAGCTAGGATGAAAGAATGCATGACACCAAATACGACTTAGAAATTCATTGATTATTAAATGTAGAGTAAATAGCACCCGGTGCTAACTCAGTGCAAATGAAAACTTTAAATTGTCTGCACTGACAATTAATACATTTAAAACAAGTATATAATACATTGTTGTTTTAATACATTTAAAACAACTATATACTAACTGCATGAGCAGCATGTTAAAGAATGAAAAATTAAATATCGAGAGCAGAGGAAAGGATGACATTTGTGAGTCTCCATTGTGGAGAGGACTAACAAACATGCATACACACATCAGAACACACACAAAGGTAAGTGTGCCACTCACGTCACATTTCTTCATTGAAGTATCTACTAGTTAATGTTGAGGAAAATGTGTTGTATCCCAGAACCTTGCCTGGAACCTTGGCCATCTTAAACAGTATTGAGAACACCAAAATTCCAGCTTCACTGCTTACCCAGAATGGCGGAGGAGCCTTACAAGGTCAGATGAGATCATGTCACCCACTAGAGTATTTCAAGCAGTTCTTTTCAGAGGACATTCTAGGAGTCATAATGGAGCAGTGCTATGCAATGTGATACAAACAAGCCCCTTAACCCTTAACAATCAAAGAACTGGAGCAGTTCTTGGGCAGTATGATGTACATGTCTTTAATTGGGTTACCAGGCACCCACAGATTTTGGAACAAAGCCAGCCAAGGGTCCAAAAGTAAGGGACACAATGCCACTGTATAGATGGGAAGCCATCAAAAAATCCTGGATAAAAGCAATAATCAAGACAGACCAGAAGAAAATTTTGATCTACTACACAATATCGGTCCACTGCGTATTCATCTTACTTCAAAACTGAAGGCTATTCCAGTGAGTAAGAAGCTGAGTGTGGATGAGCCCATTCAGGGGAAGAAACAGAATTAAGCAATCCATGCCAGCAAAACCAAGGAAATGAGGCTACAAGGTACATCTCTTAGCTGGCTCTGATGGTGTCCCACACAACATTGAGATCTAGACAGGGAGAGCTGACCTAGCAGATGTGGGAGCAAGTGGCAATGTTGTCCTCCATATGAACTGTAAGATCTTCTCTGACAATTCACAAGTGTTCCTTTTGTACTCATCGTTGCTCTACAGGGGATTCACCCCTCTGGTTCTGTTCACAACAACAGGCAGCAGCATGATGTGTAATACAGAGCTAAGTAAAAGAGTCCAAGGATCTCTTCAAGAGAAAACTGCCATGGTTGAGAAAACAACTTCCATGTAGTGAAGTGGTTTGATAATCTCTACTAAGTGATTAAACTGGAGCACACCCAGTCACAGAGGTGGGACAGCAAGCAAAAGTTGATGATTAAACTATCCTGCCCTGCTGCTGTCAAGGAGTATAATAACAATACTGGTTGGACGATTCACTGATCAATCTATACAGTACATGGGCGTCACCGCCATTCAATCGTGTCCCCCTCACATTTCTTAATTATTCGTTTGGACCCCCCCACATTTAACATAAATAATTAGTTCACCCAGCGCTGTTGAATCTTGGATCTTTCGCGAAAGAATCCGCTCCACTTAATCGATAGAAGAACACACACACCACTGGAAATCCGAGCAGCCCGTCTGTGCACTGACAGTTGACTTCACTTGCATGCGGTGAGTTGGAGGCAAACCCGAGCGGATTTCCAGTGGTGTGTGTGTTCTTCTATCGATGAAGTGGAGTGGATTCTTTCGTGAAAGATTCAAGATTCAAGATTCAAGATTCAACAGGGGTTTCCAAACACCCCCACCCCCTAAAAGGACGAGACTTTGCAGGCACGCAGTAACCCCGCCCCTACCGAAACCCCGCACCACCCCAAACCCCGCCCCATGCCCAAACTCCGCCCCCACGCGTAGACCGATGCGTCCACCTCATATTAAAAATGCTTCTGACGCCCCTGATACAGGATCAAAATCAGGTCAAAGAAGTGGTCGTACTTGCTGGTGTGTCACTTCCCAGATATCTCTGTGACTGCTTGGCTGAGACTGTGGCAACACCAGCATAAACTATGCACATTTAAGTCTTACATCGTAGAAGGCCTTTGCAAAAATGGAAAATGTCTTGAGCACAAAAGAGGTCAGCCCTGTTCAGCAGCTCTGTTAGTGAGTGTGGGGTGAAGAAGAAGAAAAACACCCCCCCCCCCCAAATTTCATGTCATTAAACTCTCTTATTTCAGAAAAGTGAAAATGAGTTTTTCATTATCGGGGCCTTTTAAAGTTGTTGTCCACAAATGACATTCTTCGTTGTTTCTATCTTTGTGACCGCTCACTTCAGTCCATTAACACTGCATGTTTGACCGCTAGAGCTTCTGAGAACCTTAATCAGTGAAGCAGAAAGTTGCCCCACCGTCCTGACAGCAGTTTGACAGCTTTGATCTTCAGCATCACACTGCTTTTCTTTCTCCTCTATTTGCCCACACTTCTGAATCATGAAACAGGTGGGTGGATGGAAAGGTGAAACTGGGTGTCCAAACATAAAGGTGTGAGAAAATGACTTCTTCAGATTAGGCAAATATGCATCCTTTTCATGAAAATTAGGCTGGAAAATTGTTCTATGCTAACAATTGGAACACTCAGTGAAATTGTCTGACAGGGAATTAAGAGATATATGTAATTTTATATCATCACTGTCAAACAAAAAAAAAACATTTAAAAACTAATATTGACATCCTTTGAAAATACTAGCTGTTTTACCCATAAAATTGTTTTAAGCAAATTTCTTACTTACACCAACATATGGTCAGTGTAGAACAAAACTTCGTATTATCAGAAGACCAGTGAGACTCCAGTCTGGAAAGGTACATATCCATTTCCCCCCATTCCCTCGATTCTAGGACACATTTGTACCACAACCATCTTTACAAAATTAGATTTCCATGATGTGTACAATTTAGTGCATAATATGTCTACCAAAGACTCATTTGTGATTCAGCCATGTATGCAGAATGACAAATTGTGCACTATAAGGATTAGGATTTAAACATTTAAAAATTTTTAAACTTTAAAATTTCTTAACATAGAACACGACAGAAGAAGTAGGAAGCCATTTCAAATTGAAAGTATATCCAGACAAATGTATTTTTAATGGTCTTGGACATGAAAAATTGGTAAAAGTGGTATCATGTATTGTCTGCATTATACCACTGCACTCTATTAATAACAAATAATTATATAAGCTACAGTATTATAATTTATTTGTTAGAGTAAATACACCACCAATATTTTTGCATGTATTGCTGTTATACAGCTATTAGAAACACTGAATATAAAGTGAGACTGCGTGTTTTTGCGACATCACAAAAACAAAAATAAAAAAATTCACTGAATTGAGGGGGTGAATAGTTTGAGTGCTATGTACGGCATCAAATTATTGTATGAAACAGTTTTACATTGTTTGAATTCTTCACTGATTCACTATTTTAGATTACAGAATCTGCTTTTCCTTCCCTGTGTTTCATGTTGTACCAAAAAACATATGCAGGTCTGCAATATGCCCTTCAGAATCCTGAGATATAGTAGATTCACAACGGCCTTGAGAAAGATAATCATGTATCATGCGTCATGTATAATGCGCATAGAAGGAATGGAAATAAAATGAACAGGATCACTTAAAATGCCTTTCAGTTAATTGCTTAAAAAAAGCTGCCTTTGATATACTTATTGAATTTAAAACGCTTTATACATTTCCTGGAAAAGTGATCCTTAGATAGCAGGCTTTTGTGTGGATCTAGGAAGCCCAAATACAGTTAAAGGCAATTGCCAACTCATCCTCTTCTGCTTATCAGGCTGTCCGCACATATTGATCGGAGAACCTCATCAAGATGTTTGTGCGAGAGAGGTAGAGAAACACTGACTATTGGCTCCACCCCACACTACCCACCAACATACCTCAATGTCAAGGCCAGTCAGGCTTATTTACTCTCACAGCCTTCTCTTCCACTATGGATTTCACAGATTGTGTGGGTTAATAGTTTTGTTGTTTGGATTTTTCCTTTTCCATATTCATTTGGAAACAATGATTTAATTAAGCCCTTTACTTTTATTTGTAAAAAAAAAAAGGCGATTGCTCACAAAATCGCTGGAAAATTGTGCATCTTTTACGCAAAGTCATACTAGAGTGTGGAGTCATACTCTAGCCTTCATTCGCTGGTTACTAACCTGTGTTATGACCAGTTGACCTATTGTAACAGAAGGTCTACAGGGATACTCGTTATTGTCACTAATAACCGTGTAGTCACACGTTTCCACATGCATAACAATGTCACCACTTGGAATGTATTCACTTTACTGGGGCAGCTGGCAGCCTAGTGGTTAGGGAGCTGTGCCTGCGATCAGAGGGTCGTGGGTTCGAATCCCAGGGCTGCTAGTGGCACCACTGAGGTACCCTTGAGCATTTAACCCCTTCACTTGTTGAATGGGTTAAATGCAGTGAAAAAATTCCACACTGCACTGTGGTGTGTTCATGCATGACTGTAAGGGCCACTTTACTTAACTTCACTTACATGAGCATAAGTCCCAGCAAACACCCCAATACACTCGGACACTGGTACCTGTGCCACACACACCACCATGTTTGGGTCACTGCTGTGCTGAGAATACTCCACCTCTCTAATAAAATCTGATCAACTGTGGTCCTGTGGTCAGAAATTGGACACTGACAAATGAGAGAGAGGCACATGGACAAACTGCCAGGAGCCTGAAGGATGACAGGGTGTATTGTCTGCATTATATTACTGCACTCTACTAATCCACATGTTGAGTATTTTATATATTGCTACATTTTTTTCTATGTATGTGTTTATTTGTTAAAAAAGCAGGACTCAATCAAACAGATGTACCATAGTAGATCTGCTTAAAATTTCGGCATACTTTCCGGCATCACTGAATCAGTGGTGAGTTTGAGATTAGGTTCTTAGTGGCAGGGACACTGTTTGTAAAGGACTTAGTATTAGTGCCTATTAGGACTTTGCCTATTTAGTATTTGTCCAAACCTGACTGACCCAAATGGTCACAAAAGGTTCATTTGAGTTCAAATGTTTTAGAATGTGTTGGGCCTGAGTCAGGTTCAAAATTCCCTTAAGCATTTTATGGCCGATCTCCAACTTTTTAGTTTTAGGTTTTACCCAGAATTTCCCTCCTGATTTTGTTTATTTCCTCACTTTTTCCTCTCCACTTTCATTTCCTTAAACCAGAGTTTAATCTGAAATGCTTAAATCACTTGGTATTGTGTCTGAAACAACTGAGCACAAAGGCCCAAATGACAAATAAACCATGAATCAGTTCTGGAAAGAACAGATCAGTGCAACCAAAAGGATGTTTGTATGTCATTAAGAGCCAACATTTTGAATTAAATACAAGATGTTCTACATAAAGAAATACATTTTAGGATTAAACATGTGTAGGTTTGTGCATTGCTACATGCAACCCTGTACTGTGAAAGCAGCACACTATGGAAAGCTTATGCAGAACGTTTGGGATGTTGTTTGAAAGCATTTTTTGATGAATGCATTTGTTCAAGCAGATTTTAAACTGATGCCTGATTATTACTGCATATTATTGATTATCATTGTATCTTTTCACTTACTCATGGTTTGCTATTATTACCAATGTTTCAGATACAGTTTTGAACTCAAAACTTACTGATGTAGTCCTGGTTGTCTCAGGATTGGTCAGAATCTTGTTGACCTGTATTTGGGTGCAGACCAATATATCAGGCCTGGTTAAAGCTTTGATAATTATGCATTTTAATGCTCAGTGATGCATTTACATTTAAATGTGTCAGCTTTTCTTCATGGTGCTTTCCACCAGGACCAAAACTGAAGCCAATGAGAAGAGCTTTACATTTCATGGTACTAGCCCTGTGCTAGATAACTGAGGGGCTTGTAACCTTGGTTTGCTAATAATGTTGAGTTGTTTAGTGTTTGTGCTTGAGCAATATCCTAAAAGCCAAACAATTCATACAAAGGCCATTAATTACTGGGTAAAGAATTATTACAGTGAAATAAAGAAATGGAGACTGAAAAATTAAAAAAATTATCAATTGATTTTGTATGTAAGTCTATGAGGGAGCATGCTTTCTAGCACCAGTCAGTGTTAGTGATATCTGTGTACATTCCAGGTTAGGCTGGAATTCCCTGACAGTTGGCACTTTGGGTAGTTTCAGAAAATCTGAAAGAGCACATACTTTGATAAACAGGTAGTCACTGGTGAGCTTGTTGAATGACCGGCTACCACTTAAAAAAAAAGTTAGGAGTGTTGGTAGCTTCAAATGAGCCTTGTAGAAATGATCTCGTAATGACATTTTGGGGACAACACCACTGTAATGTTTAATTAACATGAAACCACTCCGAATGTGTTCATTAAATACAGTAACTCGGTTATCTGATCATATTTTTTCACTTTTTTTTAAAAACTTTTTATACTTTTTAACACAGATCAACATGCTTCATCGGAGTTTGTTTTGGGAACTTTTCAGCCATGCTAACTTCTGTTACGTCTATAGGCTAACAATATGCTTGTTGTTTATTGGACAATATAGACAATCGCACCATCGCCCCCATTCAGAATTCCACCATCAAAACAATCACATTGTTGTAAATATTTTACACTCACCCTGATAAGTCTATGCTCCCACCCCACATCTATCCCTCATGGTTATCTCCAGACATTCTCGTCACAAGCTTTGTGGCTCCACAAGACTACTTTGAATTTGCTGGGCTGAAGCTACCTGATAATAGGTGCCTCAGGCAAGCTTAGACAAACTAGTAGAGGGCTTATAGCTTCAGGTATAGGATGGCTCCTGAGAAGTGCAGTCTTATTGCCATGTGAACTCATTCCTGTCACATCAAAACCAACCCTTGGGGAATAAAGGCCAGGTTGATAAGTGCTCCACTTTGACAAGGCTTAAACTACCTGCTGATATATACTTTGGACCAGCTCAGGAAAGCTATGGAAAGCTACAGTAGAGATTTACAGCTCTATGTGTAGATGATTCCTGTAGACCTTCTTAGAGCCTCTTGACTTTGTTCCAGTCAACCAATGTTTTAGTATAGTTCTGAGGACTCTCAAATTGAATGCCATATTCTCCAGACCTATAAAATTAAAATTAAAATGAGGGATTTTGGAAAGCACTTGGTACTTATTTGGTGTCACCATTTTATTTAGAAACTTGAAAGATCCTTCTGTGGCAAACGTCTAAAATTATAGCCAACCTAAAATGTCTTTAGAGCATAGTTTTGTAAGTAGCACGGTGGTACATGTCACTCAAGTCTAGTGGGATGTGAAATGATTTTTGGGGTTTTTTTGGAGTCATACAACAATTCATTTTGAATAGGATTTCATAGCCAACAATTAAATGCACCATGAAAACAAACCTTTTTATCTGGACATGACTAAAGAAACTATCTACATTTTGACCACTGTAAATGACGACAGCTGAGGATTTCAATGAGTATGTACTTTAATTAATTTTATAACCGATGAGAAGATTCCACAGTCAACACGAGTTGACGTGCACTTTCAGATCAATCTTGTAACTTGTAAACTATTATTTGCATTTCCACGAAAGGAAGCATGGATTTTCTTTACGTCAGGCAGTCTTGCAACATAAGACGAATCAGTTTTCACCTCCTTGTAAAGAACTCAGTTTAAAGTTTAAAAGTGGTGACATCCTTTCTGTTTGCTGAGGTTATTTCTATTTTCAGGCCTCTTTGCCAAATAATAATGCTGTCAATTATGTCGGGAGCAGACAGGCTTTCAAAAAGTCCCCCACTAGAGTGGCTTTTCATATCCTTGGCGCAAGGCTTTTTATTGCTTTGCAAAATGATCCACTCCTGTCATTACAAGAACCTTCGCATTTGCGTGCTTTCATCTACCTTCATGCACAAAATCTCCATTCCTTGGGTGAAGGGTCCCTCCTTTTTCTCTCTTTTCTTCTCATTCAATCATAAGCAGGATAGAACATCCAGTTGTTTTCCGGGAAAAAAAAATGAAGAATGCAGAAAAAAAAGTAAAGCCTTTCACTCAATTGCCTCCAGATTCAGATGTCCAATATTTGTCCTTGCATGCCTTCAATTAAGGTGAAATGACTGTGAAATTGTCTGCAGGGGTTGAAATGGCTGACAATGGCAACAATGAGGCTTGTGAGTGTGACAAATCATGGATGAGAAAAAGATCCTAGTGGCTCAAGGTATATGTAAAGGTTCAGGAGGTCAGAACTTTGAATTTAAACCTGAAAGCCAAACACAGAGATTTCCAATTGTTTCAGATAGACCAAACAAAGAGATTTCCAAATGATCCAAATAGCACTCTTGGTTATTTTGGCTTAGATGAAATTCCCATTGAAGTGAAACTGCAGAAGACAAACAGAAGCTCAAAGAAATATAGATAAGGCAGTTAGAAATCTCTTACAGTGTTCTCTTACAACATTTAAGGGAATTCACAAGAAAATGACATTACTATGATGCATGTGATTTAGGATACTAAACTATAGATCTTATTGTGAATTGGATTAGTGCCCATTCTGTCCAGCCCAATGTTTTGTCAGTTGATAAGCTTATGTACAACAGACGCCCAATACACATCTTATAAAAATATAAAACACGGGTTTCCAATAAAGACCAAGCATTAAATTGCCCCTGTTGTGCTTGGTTGATGTCTAAAGTAGTACTTGAAGCTGAAGTTGAAGTTGAGGTTTATTGTCATATGTACAAAGTAAAGCGTACAGAGCACAATGAAATGCTTACATGAAACCCCCCCTTCGCAGACAGAACATAAGACATGAGACATAAGGCAGGCTACTGAGTGGCCCGCACATGTGCACCAGCTGATAACTGAAGCATGTTACTGATGCGAGGTTAAATAACTGGACAACAGTAAATACACTATATGCACTAAAGTACTGGGGCACACCTGTTTTTCAGCGTTTGAGCTAGGCCCCATACTTCCAGTGAAGGGTAATCTTAATGCTTCAGCAGACCAAGACATTCTGGACAACGCCATCCTTCCAACTTTGTGGAGACAGTTTGGGGAAGAACCTTTTCTATTCCAGCATGACTGTGTCCTAGTGCACAAAGCAAGCTCCATAAAGACATGGCTGGATGAGTTTGGTGTGGAGGAACTTGACTGGCCCCATCCAGCACCTTTGAGGACAGAGATTGCGAGTCAAGCCTTCTAGTCCAACATTGCATAAGTGCTGTACAGAATGAATGGACACAAATTCCCACAGAAACTCCAAAATCTTGTGGAAGAGTAGAAGCTGTTATAGCTGCAATGGGACCAACTCCATATTAAAGTCTATGTATTTGAATACAATGTCATTAAAGTCCCTGCTGGTGTAATGGTCAGGTATCCCAATACTTTTGTCCATAAAGTGTATGTCAGAAACAATAAGAGCAGAGATACGACATACAAATAGTGTGCATATTAACGTTAATCCCTAGAGCTGAGTCTCTTGGGGTCATGATAACCTTTAGCCTAGGCCTTACAGTGTGGTTGTGGGGCCTGGTCCTTGGAACCCCCTGACTATATGTTCTTACTAAACCCAGAGAAGCTGCTGTGTGTATGTGTTTACTGTTTACTGATATATTGTTTGGTTGTATGTGCAATCAACACAAAAAAATTGACTTCTGGTGATTTTTCTATCAATAGAGAATAGAAGAAAAAAGTATAGAGGACATCTATAATGAATATTTAAAAACAGCAGCCTGTGCAGCAAACTCCCAGAGCTAGGAACTGGATAAGGTGAACACACCAAAACAAAACTTTTTTTTCTTAAAACTGGCTCATTATAAAAATTCTTGTTTAGTCTTGAAATAGTCACATCACTGTAGTTCACTTTAATCATCAAAAGGGATAAAAACAATCGCTAACGCTTGGAGAAATTGAAAGAATTTCCCAGTCTAAATGGGATTTTGGCTTCTGTTGTCTGTCCCCACTTCCTGTTCACAAAAAACACACTTTTACTGGTACAGGGTGACACAGAAAAATGGGAACTTCCAAACTATCGTCGGTTTTGTAAAACATATTTATCGCGAAAGCACGCTGTCTACCGTTCCACTCCTCCATTATCACTGAATGGCGTGATCGTTTACAGCCCACAGTCCTCCTTCCGTAGCGCTGCCAACTGTACATGGCTGCCACTACGCACCTCAAAAGTTCCCGTTTTTCTGATTCACCCTGTATATGGGCTCTGTCAAATCTACCATACATTGTGATACTTCATGTAAACATAATATTGAATTAGCATCAACAAATGTTCCTTAAAATACAAAGACTTATAAGCCTCAAGTTGACGATTCAAACACGATTTTGACGATTGGCGATTTTAGATTGACGATTTTAGATTAAGTGTGTTGTGTAGTGTATCAAAATGCTCCATATAGATCTGATCTTTCTCCTTGTTTGACGTAAGATTAGAACACATTTGTGTTGCAGCTGTCATGCTGGGCATGGGAAAGGATGCACACGCAGAGACCAGAGTACTCACAGAAGGTGGTTTTAATAAGGTTTTTTAAGGTATTTTGGTACGCTGGGCTGGCGCGCGCACACTCATACACACTTCAACTTATGCTGCCTTTATATGCTATGGGAAAGATTATCCTTTCCAGTCGTAATTTGGAAATAACGAGTACGTTGTGTTCAAATGTTGTCATAGTGCTAATTCAACAACAAGAGGATGGTGTATGTCACAACATTGTATAGGCAGCAAACTACTCGCTAACAACTACAAAAAAAACCCCAAAACATTTATAAGGGTGCAATGCTTACCATTCACGGTTTTTTCTTTGCTCTCCGCCATGTTGAAAGGTCAAAATTGATCTCATCAACTCGTGTATCAAAAATTTCTCCCAATTCCCCAGTGGAAATTACGATGTGAGGGGGTGTTCATGTACAGTTTTCAAGTCGGTTTCTGGTATTTACCATAACTCCCTTAGGACGTGAAGGCACCATTAAACTAGAATCTGAGACCCGATCCCGGAAGACCTTCACCCCGGGGAACTCTCAATAGAAGTCAGCCCTTCATTCTGTATGGAACCTACTGCCTTCAGGAGCTCATAACCCGTGCTCCACGCTTCGTGGCGTTCACTCACCGCATCTATTAGTGTCCTGTCTGTAAACCAGAGGTGGGTAGTAACGTGCTACATTTACTATGTTACACTTACTTAAGTAACTTTTTGGATAAATTGTACTTGTAAGAGTAGTTTTAATGCACCATTCTTTTTACTTTTACTTGAGTATATTTGTGAAGAAGAACCGCAACTTTTACCCTGTTACAGTGAGACACATTCCGCTCGCTACTTTTATTGTAATTAATCTGTTATTCAGCACACGGCAGTTTGTTTTGTTTTGTCAGACTTCCACTAAAGGCTCTGTCACGTGATTCTTTTTTGCCAATAAAGCAGAGCCAGGCAGTCACAGGACCGCCCACAAAATCTCCGCGGCTTCGCACAGAAGTAAAGAGACATAGAGCCCGATAATGCACACGGCGCACCGTGCTTTCGCGACTTGCGCAACCTATCATTGCTATTTTGTGCGAGCGCATCGT
>JBBIGA010153399.1:0-18353 GCA_037576975.1 Alestes dentex | reverse complement strand
TATATATATATAGGAACCAGTCATGATGTCAGCCAAGCAAATGTGTTTCATTTGCTGTGAACATTAGTGAACATTTTTCATTTTTGAATTTTTCATGTAATGTTAGAAATGAAAAATCCACCATGCAAAAACTTACCCTGAGAACCTTTTTCTCCACTGATATGCTAAGCATGGAGTTTTTAAAAAAAGTGGTTTTGGCCAAAACCTTATCTAAAGATTATCGTAAAAGAATGTCTTAGCCATCAGGCAGTATTTTCACAACCATTTTATGTAATATGTTGCTGCGCTGTAGCTTTTGGAAGCATTAACCTCTTCCGACTTCTGGTTCCCAGCCTTACTGCTGTGAACAATTCTGAGTCATTAAGTGTCTGTAGACCAGAGCATTTTACATCATTGATTTTGTTTACATCCTAACTATTTAGTTATGCAAAGATAAAAAAAAAAACAATGCTTTTTCCCATTTAATGTCCATTAATGTCCTTGGTATAATTTTTTTTCCCCTGCTCTTTTTTGTTTGTTTATTCTTTTATTGTTATTGTTGCTTATTTACATATTGATTATTGTAATAATATTGATTTTACATGTTGATTATTGTAATAATCACTGATAACCCTCATCTGTGGGTTTTACGCTCATTTGAATATGGAAGCAGAGAGCGGTCCTAAATTCAGCATTCGTTACCCAAGTGTTCCCAGTACGACCCCTTGGTTATTCGCGCCTATTGTGAGGTGCTCTGAGAATAGCACAGCAGCTCTAAAGCTTTAAAGACAGTCGCTCGCAGCCTTCGCCGTCTGCTATACATAGTTCCCTCTGCACGAGGAGCAGGTGTTGACTCGCACTGTGCCTGCGAGGCCAACCAAGGCACCTAAAGGCGACAGGGCTGATGTGTTGGGAGCTTCAGCCCAGTGGTGCATGAACTTCCCTCTGGTAATATGAGTAGGCTGAAGACTAGGTCCAGCCAGGAGCGGCTGTAGTACAAGCTGTGTCATCCTATCTGGAGTGAAACAGGGCCGTGATTGCAGATGTGGTTTTGCTAATGAGTACAAAGTTAATGACCAAAGGCACATGCTGTTTCTGTTCAATTTTAGATTACATACATCTTTGTGCTCATCCATCTTATCTTACATATTGAATCTCTGGGCTGTCACTAATAATTCTGATCCTCAACTGACATCCACCCATTTCCTATTTTGAAGTGTGACTTTTGTTTATTTTTTTGTCATATATTGTCAGAAACTACCTTAGAAAGTCAAAGATTGTTATTTTTGTAGAGCCATTTACAACATTTGTGTGGTTTTAAGTAACAAAAACAGTAAGAATTTAAACACTATTTTCCAACCTCTCTTTGTCCTGCGGGATTAAGCAGGCTGTTTGTGTTGCTGTATCTTTAATACTGCTATATAATGTTTTTGGGTAAATGGCCTGTCTTCTAACTGGCTGCTCTGTACTGTGTCTCGTTCCACCAGTGGTCCAGGCTGAAAGACTCCGATAACTTTGGCATAAATAGATAGGGCTAAACTGCTGAAGATATATAATACCATATAAATGCTAGGTAAAACTCTTTATTTTCAAAAATGTAAGGTTTTCCATGTATATAGGCCCTTAAAGGACTCTAAACTGTATATATGACCTTTGTCATAATTAAGGTTTATGACCTTTGGTCAGTGGAGCACTGTGTCAGTGAGCTAGTAGAGTGATTTCTGAAATGCTACCTTTGAAGCAAAAACAAGGACGTACAGCTACAGCTATTTATACTGGCCAATGGCTATCAGTGACTTTCATGGTATGATTCTTGTTATGACCTGCACATACCTTGGAGCACAAATATCCGACGCAATGTAAGGACATTGGTAAACGAACCTAGGAACAGACACAAGATTGTACTGTACCATCATCTGTGTATTATGTCAGGCATTACATACAGTACAGTACAAACAGAGGTTATTTACACATTGGACTACAGCAGCTATTGGGACTGTCTACTGAAAAGCCATTTTTGGGTAAAATTCTACTGCATAGATTTACAATAGTTCATAAACACAATCCATGTGCTTCAAATTGCACAGGACAATAATGTACATGTCCAGCAAATTCAATAAAATTTTATTCTAAGGGTCACATATGCAGTAGATATTAATGGCATTTCTATATACACCAACTTAGACATTCTCTCAAACAGTACATGTCAATGTTAAACTCCACAGACTGAAGGGACAGTTTTGTGTAATTCTCAGCTGCCTCCCCTTTGTTACATTATGGCAACTCCCTCCAGCTACCACAGCTAAGACGGGGACAACACCATTGTTTTGGGGGGTTTTTTACAGTGTAATAACAACAAAGTAAGACAATACACATGACATTGGATACGAAGTACAGTGTATTCTACCATAAAAATTAATGACATGTCTTTTGCATGTGTCCATTTTTGACAATAAAGTGCGGGTGAACAGGACCACAATTATTGTATATCATCATCAAATACTATTTGATGGTGTTTCAGTATTTTCAAAGCTACAAAATGATGAATATAGTCTGTTTTCCTACTGTATGAGAAACCAGTAGGATCATTTAAAACATACATTATCATGATGCAAACTACCAAGTAATCATTGTCAATTCAGCAAGAAGATAAATTTGCAACTTTGTCACAACTCGAGCTAGACTCACACTACAGTGCTGAGGGTGGACGACTCCTCTGTCCTGCCCTGCTTGTTAGGAAGCGACTTAAGGTACTCCAGATGGCGCCGAGCATCTTCTCGGTTGTGCCTCACATAGTAAACCAGGTAAGAGATGACCATGGTGAACCAGCCAAACATAGTTACCAGCATGGCCACATCGGTGGTCCTCTTGAGGGCAGCGCAGAGGTCCAGATCGGCGGCTACTAGCACAAAAGGCACACCACGGGCCCCCACGTCCTCCGGCTCCGAGCTGTTACAAACCACTCCAGCCAAGGAGGACGGCTCCAGCTGCAGCTGGGGCATAGCAACCTGCAGCCGGCAATCACATGTCCAGGGGTTGTGGGTGAGGTTGGCCTGTGCCCGCAGCTCCCCAAGAGCCTCTGGGTCCAAGGTCTCCAGCAGATTGGAGGAGAGGTCCAGGCTAGTCAGTGAGTCGGCCAAGCCTCGGAAGGCTCCCGGCTCCAGCTGCACCAGCCTGTTGTGTGACAGGTCCAGCTCAGCCAGCAGAGGGAGTCCCAGGAAGGAGTCTGCAGGCACGCTGACCAACAGGTTGTAATCCAGGTAGAGGCGGCGTGTCTGGTTGGGCAGGTCGCGGGGAACGCTGAGCAGGTTCATGTTGCTGCACCGGACTGATAGGCCCCCGTCCCAGCTCTCTGAGCAGTAGCAGCTGTCCGGACATCCGGCCAATATCTGGCGGGTCCCGTACCCTACGCCTGGTCAATAAACCCATAATGGTAATTATTAAAAACCAAACATTTTTCCAATAAAGCTCTTGAAACTCCGAGACATTTCCAATTAAATGATTATCCTCCACTTGACATTAGTAATGCTTGAGCTGCTACTTCAGTACAATATGCGGTGATGTCCACCTTTTACTCATTAAACAAGTGGGGGGAAGAAGTCTAGCCATTCGTTTGTACCAGCACAAACCTGTATGGCAGTAAGGATGTCTGCTAGATAATTATTTTCAGTGCTAAATTATGAGTTATAACTTGAATCAATTTTTCAATATCAGTGAAACATACTTCAAACACTAAGTAGAATTACATTTAGTAGAATTATTCTACTTAGTAGAATTACATTTTACTTTTTTCAGAAATGAATCAGAAGATCACAGTATGTTAGAAATGAATTTGAGTCTGTTTCTCCTTTACAATATACCTTAAAGCCATATTGCCTTCACTTTCTGCATAATGCCAAACCCTGCCAGACCCCAGTACTGACCGAGCACTCGCAGCAGCAGGCAAGGCAACATCAGTCGCAGGAACAGGGAGCCCACTGAGTGCAGCATGGCAGGACACAGGCATCTCCTACCCAGAGGGCACTGAGATGCTGGACCATCAGAGAGAGGTGGGCTTCACAAACATGACTGCAAAGAAACAAGCAGGATGTAGATGCAGAAAAACAAGTTGTTACAATTGACACCCTGCTATCACTGCGACAGCTGATTATTGTAGTTATTCCGAGGGCAAAATGGCCCTGTCGTTAAGCTTAATTATCATCAAGCAACTGTGTAGTTAGAACAAAGATTGGGTATGTAACACTGCAGCTGCAGGAAAACGAAGAAAGAGACAGAGAGGTGGAAAGAGAGAGAATGAGATAGAGACAAATGAAAGTAATGCATTTCATTATGTACTACTAATGTAAAGTTTATAGTTACGCCTTTTAAGCTTCGGTTCTATCACAATCACTTTTAGTCGGAGTGAAAGCATTCGGTTCGTCACACCTCCTCCTCAGAATGTTCTCTTAGTCTAGACTTACTGTTGTGGCTTTAAATAACTAAAGGGGGATAGAGCTAATTAGTTTGTCACCACCATTTCAAAATGAAGCTAATTTGTTTTGACATTCTGCCCTACTTTCAGAGTTTCCTTGTGGTGCCTGCGGATTCTGCACTCATCTTAGGTCAGTGCATCTCATGTTTCGTGGTCAGTGAGTAATCAACAGTTCACTGAAACACAAGACTAAGGGTGCTGAAGCACATTCTCTGCCTTTCACAGGGCACGTTCCAGTCCTGATGCTTCACGCAAAAGACTTACTGATATAATGAACTTAGCCCTTAACACAAATCAGGAAAGGTTTTCTTGACCTGTACTAGGACTAGGTTTTCTCATAATGAGCTGAGCTTCACAGGTACTTTTTCAGACAGCCTAGCAAGCTCCTGAAAACTGACACACAGGCTATTCACAAATATCAGTTTTCTGCCGGTTTAGTACTTCCTGAACCAACACGCAGTTGTTTTTAACTCCATTTAACTATGACCTAATTCCTGCAAACCAAGGCATAATATGGGCTTCATCTGAACAAAGCTGTAAAAGTGGCCATGATTGTGGCTAATAGCCCTTAAGGACCAAGACTGCCAGTAATGGTGGGGGGGGGCGGGGATGGCCCAACGCTGTGGTGTACATATGCATACTTGCAGATGCATTAAGGGGTAATGTCTCCATCTGACATCACTAGGCTGGAGCATTAAGAGGAATACAGGCACATTAAGAGAAAGCAGCAGTGGAGTCTACGAGCACAAAGACATAACTGGTGTGAAAAAAGACTGATGGTTTCAGCTCAGCAGTTAGGATGTGATGAGTGAACATATATTCAGAGTTTACAAGAAAGTAGTGCAATATACAAGACCAAACCATAGGATTTCTATAGTTCCTCTACACTTATATAACAACCCACAATATTCTTGTAGAACTCTATTTTTAGAAAGGTGTATATGTGTAGTGCCCTATACACTGATCAGCTATAAAATTAAGATCATCTTCTAATATTTTGGATTAGACCCATCGAGGCATGGACTTCAAGGCGCACCAACACATCGGCAGCAGATCCTGTAAGTGAAAGTGAAGGTGACCATTCTGTCATACGTGAACACACCACACAGTGTGAACAGCACAAAAATCTTCCTCTGCATTTAACCTATTAACAAAGTGAAGCCGCAGGCAGCTAGGAACACAGCGCCCGGGGAGCGGTGTGTGGGGACGGTACCTTACACAGGGTCCCTCAGAGGTGCTTAGTAGTCTTGGGCATCAAACCCACAACTTCCTGATAGCAGGGCGAACGCCCTAACCACTAGGCCACCAGCTGCCCCTTTAAGTAAGATTGTGAGGAGTGGCCCCCATGGATCAGACTAGTTTGTCCAGCATATCCAACAGACGCTTAGATTGAGATCTGGGGAATCTCAAGGCCAAGTCAAAAACTCATGTTCCTCAAACCATTCCTCAACAATTTCTGCAGCTTGGCAGGGGGCATTATGCACCTGAAAGAGGCCCTTGCCATTAGGTTGTTTCCATGAAGGGGTGAACTTAATCTGCAACAGTGTTTAGGTAAGTCTTAATGTAACATCCACACTTTTCCAGCATCACACTGCCTCCACCCTCTCACCTTCTCCTATACTGCACCATGGTGCCATCTCTTCTCCAGGTAACTGAAATACAGACACCTGACCATCCACATGATGTTAAAGAAAATTCATTAGACCAGGCCACCTTCTCCCATCGCTCCATGGTCCTGTTCATTTATGCTTTGTTGGTGTACAGGGGGCCATTATAACACCTATTTAAATAGATATACAACAGAGCCTAAACAGTTTTACCCTATCATTTAAAAAAATGTACTTGTTATCCTAAATCTTTCACTTTAGGAATGTTTTAAGAGAACTATAAAAATTCCAGTACACTCTTAAAAGTAAAGGTGCCAAAAAACGCTTCCTCATGCAATACAACAGAAGAGCTCTAACTCTCGTTAGAGAATCATTTTTGTAAATGAGATATGAGTGTGAAGAACCTTTTTTTTAAAGTTTAAAACTCTCTACCTAATGCAAAGGTTCTAGTAAAAAAAAAACCTAAATTGATAAAGAAGCTTTAAATTATGTGAAGGACCTTCAAAGCTGCAAAAGGTTCTTCACACTCACAAACACCTTTTTTCTTCAGGGAACCAAAAGTGACTCCTCAAAGCACCTTTGTGCACAGAACTAGTGTAGTACTAGTACCCTGAAGGAAATTAAAATGAGGATATCTTCCAAGGAGAGGGATGGACTAGATGGAAAATAAATGAGAATATAATGTGACTTTATGTATCCACCTGTCTGTCCGAGTTTATATAGGCAGATCAGTTTACTTACCCTGCAATCTGTAGTCCAAACAGACTTCACCACCAATCCCTCCAAGGACGAGAGGCTCATTCGTCCTTAAAGTTTTCCTCATCAACTTCAGTTTACTCTCGGGTCAGTTTGGAGCTGAACTGCAGGCGCTACGGACGGAGCTCATGCGTAAACACCGCGCCAGCACTGGCCGGACTCCACTCTGCTGCTCAGCCACAGCCCCAGCCTCAGCTACGCAGCTGAGCTCCGGGAATGAGCGCCAGGCGAGCCGCTCACCCAGCACCTCCAGCCGAGCCCTCTCCATCCGCTAGGGGGCGGCAGGCTGTCTGCTCTGTATGACTCTCCCTGTTTATAGAGAGCTCTCCATTAGGATCAAGGAGTTTGTTTGTTTGTTTGTCTGTCTGTCTCTCTATGTATGTATGTATGTATGTATGTATCTATCTATCTATCTATCTATCTATCTATCTATCTATCTATCTATCTATTATCCATCCATCCATCCATCCATCCATCTCTCTCTCTCTCTCTCTTTCTCTCTCTCTATCTCTCTCACTCTCTTTTTCTTTCTATCTATGTACAAAAGTCAAAGGCTCCTTTTCAAATTGTCTTTCTGTTAGAAAAGTTAACATTAAAATAAATGCAAAGAAAGCAGGAAAAAGTAGCAAGATTTGTTTTGCAGTGTTTTGCAAGATTTGTTTTGATGTAGTGTCTATTTTGTGAGCTGGTGTGGCGAACCAACGCGGTTTCACTAGTTTTCGGGAAGCCATCACGATATACAGTCTATTCAAAAACGTGCTGTGATCACGCTTTAGGCTTTTTTTACATGCTAGGACAACACTTCACTACCCTATGTATTTTAATGCGCACTGCGTAACACCGCCAGTATCAGCGCTAACTGGTGACTGAGGGACAGTAGGAGAGAAATTAGCGCACAACGGCTTAAAAGACTTTGCCTCCAGTTCATGCGAAGTTGTCTTCTGTTGTAGCCCATGAATGAACGCGTTTATGCAATATTGTGAAAAAATAATACACATTTCCCAGTAAAAGTGTAATAGTAATTAGTTGATTCCTTATCGTTTTTGTTTGCATAGCGGTTGAAACAGGTTGAAATGCTGTGAGACGGGGAAAGTCCCTAACACTAACCCTAACCTTAACCCTAACCTTAACCCTCACCCTAACCCTAACCCTCACCTTAACCCCAACACTAACACTAACCCTAACCTTAACCTAACCCTAACCCTAACTCTAACCTTAACCTTAACCCTAACACTAACCCTAAACCTAAACCTAAACCTAACCCTAATCCTAACCCTAACCCTAATCCTAACCCTAACCCTAACCTTAACCCTAACCTTACCCCTAACCCTAATCCTAACCCTCATGTCAACCACCACAAACCCTTTTCTCCTTCAAGGATCAGCTGCAACATCACACTCCTTCATTCTTTAGAGTTATTTCTGGACTGTGATCCCAGTGAAGTTGACATCTTCGCTGGGGTCTGAAAGCAACCACCTTGTCAATCACCTTGGTTTTCTTGTCATCACTGCCTGTCATTAAGCCATCTTAGCTGCTGAAAAAGCTAAAGACAGAACAAGCCAACTATTGAGTCAACATCAAACAGACTGCTCAGCATCCACATAGTGGAGGAACCTGCAAGGGGGACCACTTGTGTGTTCTTGAGGTAGTTAATGGCTTGCCAATGTCAAGTGTTTTCACATTTAACAACCGTCCTGCAGTGGGTTGGCACCCTACCCAGGGTGAGTCCCTGCCTTGAGACCCTGGGATAGGCTCCGGGTACTCACGACCATGGTAAGGCTTTAGCTGTTACAGAAAATGAATTCATGAATGAATAATAACAAGAAGAAAGTCATTTAATGTATTTATTGGACACAACATTTACAGACACACAAAATTATATCCAACAGGCAGAAAATAAGAAATTCCCCAAGCCATCGTAATGGCTGGAAACTCCCTGTACTATAACAGCAGGCGTGTGCGGTGGTCAGGGGTGCATAGTGCACTGCTAGTTTTCGGCACTGCTAATGTCCCCTGTCTGCAAAAACTTTGTTTGTTTGGGTTTCCAAACCCCTCCCCAGTCAACCAATTTTTTTGTTGACTCAGTTCTCCCTGATAATGTTCTGATTGTGTATTAGAAATGTTTTGGGCGCTTTGGTTATTTAATAACCTATAAACTGCTATTTATATGTAAAAGATCATTTCAAATTTGTGGAGTTATCCTGGTTGTTCTTGTACTTCCTACATCCATATAAACACAACGGACACAGCTGAAAAATATGGACCTTGTGCACAACCTATGATGCTCACATCTTATATGTGTGGGTACAGAACTTCCTGGAAATAATGCTTTGAAGACTGCAAAACCCTCCCAAAGTCATAGGCTCTGTGTGTCCTTATCTCCATGCTGGACCTATGATCTCTTCCATTTGCGGAACTCATCTGCCTCCTCTGCCAGCATGGAGTTTACATCACCCACAGCGATGAGCAACTGGGCCAAGTAATATGTCGTCATGACTGTGTGCCTGCCGTATTCCAGAGACTCAACAACTTTAAACTGCTGCAGTGCAAGAGTGAGGTCTGAGACCATGAAGACCAGTCCACCCAGGGTGATCAGTGAGTTCCGTGTACGTGCCGCCAGAGTCGCCATGATGACTATGAGGAGAGCGTAAATCCCTACAGCTGGGACGAAGACATTGGGCTCTGGAGACTTCTGCAGGTAGGGCACCAGGTAGATGTAAGTTGCGCCAGTTACTCCCCACTGCAGTAGGTAGAGAACGTAGATCCCGGAGGATGAATAGGAGTGAAAGGAGTAACGTGACGAGAGGAAGGAAACAGAGTACAGCAGGTGGGCCGCAGCAAAGCAGCCCATTCCTGCAGGTGGAGGGGGAAGTGTCGAGAGGAGAAAGTGCAAGATAGAGAAAGAGAGGATGGAGATGGTTGTTATTATTTGGACACATGTTGGGAATGAGACACTGCAATCACTTGTATTACGTTTTTGCTTCATTACCATGGAGAAAATGCTCTGGCCAAATGAGGCAGGCATCTCCACCTGCTGACAACAGCAACCCTCCGGCCACACCCAGCAAGCTCCTCCCCCCGCTGTAACTCAGCACCATGAAAGCCAGTGAGAGCACAGGGGCAGACTTCACTCCCGCGGCCAGGAGTGAGGGTGCGGAGTCTGGGATCCACAGGTAGAAATACAGTGCTGCGGAAGCAATGAAAGGGAGGAGAGAAAGAAACAGGACACAGGACTGAAAAGAAAGGAGAGATGAGATAAAGAAAGAAAGAAAAGTTTACTTTGCTGTTTCCAAGACTAGTCAGTGTTAAGAGATCTAGTCCAGTGGATCTCAAAGTGTTCCTCAGGGGCCCCCTGTCAGCCTACATGTGCTGTAGGAAGTGTCCTGACTCAGAACATCACCTGGTTTGGGATCAGGTCTATTCAGGACATTAAGGGACTACAGAGAGTGATGCCTGCAATGGACATTCATACCAGGAGATGCAGGACCAGAGCAACAAGAATCATGAGAGACTTGTCTAACCCCATTAACTGATCTGTCTGATCTTCTGAAATCATGCAAATGCTACAGGAGCAATACAGCCAAAACAGAGAGACCATAAGGCTCTTATCCAGGACATTTCACCTTTTTAATCGTTAATTCTAATACAAACTGAACTTTCTACCTCATTCTATCACACCTACCTCACTATTTCACTGTTCATCACTTGCCTCTCTACCTCACTGTACGTCACCTGCCGTCTGTTATTTAAGTGTTACCAGTTGCATTGAACTGTGAGGGTCCCTGAAGACCAGTCTGGGAGCCACTGGTCTAAGCAAATAAATACACATAATACTAAATTTAGATTTAGTATTCGCACTGCATTTCCACTGAATTACACACACACACACACACACACACACACACATACAGGTCTCAGAAGTAACACAGAAGGTGTATTTGTGTGTAAAACAGATGCTAGAGTAGATGTCACAATGCCAGTAAAGGGATTTTGTATGTGCACATGAGTGTAAGTGAAATAAATATTGGTGTCTTTTGGAGGCTATTACCGTGTTCCTGCGTTGTCTGCGATCATAGGCGTTTGTGTCAAGGATATCCATCTTTCTGCTCAGAAGGTAAGTCTTCCACAGGGTCCTACACTGCGTCCAAATGTTAGTACCACTGTGTATCTCACTGGCTAGGCTAACTCTGAACTTTAGACCAATATGTGTGATGCGTTATCTGTCAGATTGTTCAGTCATAAACACAGTATGGCCTAACCCCATTATTTAGGACTTGGACTGGGATCCAGTGATGACATTGTCAATATGAGCAAAGGTTGACGTAAGTGTGAAATGCCATACTGCTCTTGACAAAAGTGATGAAATGACCCTTCACTGTCTCTTTTTAGATTCAATAGTAATTGTATTACTGCTTAAGAACTTTGTTTGATCTACATTTAGTCTTGATTAATCCTATAATAGCTTCGGGATGTGTATTAAGCAAAAAAAATGATACCATCTCAAAAAAAATGATACCATGAGTCATGGGCAGCAGTACTTCACCGGTCCTCATGAGGGCAGTACAGAGAAAAGGTACCATCTTTGAGAAGGTGAAAGTACCCATTGCGTGGAAGGATGTTAGCCATTCATAAATATTTAGAGATCACACTGATTCACTTCTTACAGCAATGAGATGACATCAAGTAGTTTACCACTGTGATCCATACTTCTTGTATTCGTGTGTAATAAAAGTTTGCAGAAGGTTACGGATCATAGGTTAAGGGTTTTTTTTGCTGATAATCTGATTGCTAAAACTTGTGCAAAGTTGTGCAGGAGTTAACGTGTGTTGGGAGGGGGTGGTCAACCTATCAAATCACCTATAGGCTGGATCCTATCTGTCTAAGGTCTGATTGGCTGAACCACTGAAATGAGGTAACTGCAGAAAACACCTCTGGACTTGTTTACTGATGTTCCAGTGATGAGCATGAGCAGAGGACAGGGAGTGTGAATGGTCAGAGCATGTTATACACACTAGCAGTAATCAGAGAACTGCAAATGCCAAAACTTCTTCAACTTATAGAACCACAGTGGAGTTTCTATCAGAATAGGAAGTGAAGGTTTTTGGATGCTATTCTCCCCCTTTTGGGATCTTTTAGTCTAAAAGTAAATGCTAAAGCTCCACATGAGAGCTATGAGCAATGGTAAAGCAGTTTTTTCAGTCTGGTGTCATACACTGTCTGGCATGTGAGTCAATGTAAAAGGTGTAATCATTAACGCACATGCTCCACCACGAACTTCGGCCCTCTTTTCCCATAATCCTCCTGGGTTTGTCGAAGCACTGCAGTGTGCCGATCAGGGTGAGTGGGAGAGCTTTAGTAGAAAGAGAGGCAGAGACCTGAGAGAGTGAGAGAAGTAGAGAAAAGGTAAGGACTTGGAAGGTAAGTGATGATTGCGAAAAACTCAGAGAGATTACTTTAGGATAGGAGGAGTGAGGCCTTTGAGGTACATAGTGGACGGGGAGGAGAGACAGATAACAGAGAAAGAGATAGAGAGGAGGAGCTATGGCAGGTAGGAGGGGAAAGATAAGTCATCTTGAGAAACACTGCATTGTGGTATGCTGATATCAGATTGAGCGTTCAATATTTTTCTAGGTAGTTTTTTTCTAGGTAGTTTTAACTGTTCAGGGACTTCATGAACGGCATAATCTAAAGACTGTCATCGTTGCTCAGTTAAACTCAGTTTAAAAGTGTGTTTGATACAAATTCATATTTTTAATTCTCATTCTGTTCCCTCCCTCAATATATATATATATATATATATAGAGAGAGAGAGAGAGAGAGAGTTTTAGAATAGCTTAAAGGGCACATATGCTATATTTTTAGGTACACTTTTTATGTAATTTTATTAAACAGAAACATTCATTTATTCATCAAACAACAAATTTCACATCATGATTTTCAGAAGAGAAATCAGCCTCTCTTTATGCCTTTTAACTGAACATATATGTACCATCTCAACCTCAGTAATTCAGTTTTTCGTTATATGGGCCATTTAAGAATAACCGTTATTAATATAATTGATAATTGGGCTTGATATTGATATAATCAGCCCATGCATGTTAGTCTAACACATTCGTGCCTACAGCAGACATCACCCACACTGTAAATAAAAAAGAAAAAATGTACTGTGTGAACTCTACGGTGATTCCTTCTCTTTCTGTACAGACATGACTGACACATCCTCACCCATTAGAGTTGGCATTGTGGGCTATGGACATTTAGGTGAGTCCTCCCACTTCACAGACTCTAAAACTGAAACTTGTGGTCAAACAAGTATGCCTACAGTTTATTAACCCATTCATGTCCTCTTAGTTTTATATGATGAGGAAAATGCCACAGAAATTATTCTGACTGGTCTAAAGCCTTGACCCACTGCACTGCACCGTTTACAGCTATTTTCGACCCATTCCCAACTGAGCCAGCTCAATAAGGGCTGTATAACTCATTGATGACCTGGATCAGGTGTGTTGAGGCAGAGACTGCTGTATGTGCGTCTTCATTTCAGGCTACAAAGCAACAGCATGTGAATATGTTTGAAGGAGGCAGTTCTTTTCTACACTCACTGAATGATAAAGTTCCTAAAGTTCTGGGAACTTAGTATCTGTGTTCCAAAAGTTTGTCTGTAGCCGAGAAAGGTTTAGAAGCACTGTCCTATGAAGGCTTTTTAATTGTTTTACAGAGTCCAAAGTGGAACAACATGTAATGGTCTACCAGTCAGAAAAAGGCAGCTTCATTTCTTAACACAACTAAGGAAATAGCACATTATAGGGTACAATTTACAGGCCCTTCTAAAAGAATGTAACAGGTTTCATCCGCCTGCATTTCTCTTGAACTTCGTTTACTCAGATATGTGCGCAAACATTACGGGTGCTCAAAGACCTTGAAGATTAGGCTGGAAATGTCCTAATCAGAAAGACCCTTCTGACTGCAACAGCCGTCAGAGTTAGCCCACAGCCTAACTCTTGCAACACAACTTGTATTTACATTTGTAAAACCAGTGAAATCATTACACCACCATCATCCTTTTCTGTAGGTCAGTTCCTGGTGGACCGTATCCAGAAAGAGGGGCTTCTGACAGGCCTTAGTCTGGCCTTTGTTTGGAATAGAAATGCAGACAAACTTAGCGACTCAGTCCCAAAGGATCTGATCCTGACCAACCTCTCAGAATTCACACAGAAGTGCGCATGCACGTGGACACGCACGTGGACACACATTCACAAATATATATGCAATTTTTGCTATTTTTATTATTTGTAAATGGCATTTTTGCTTGTGTGTTCTAGAAAGGCTGACCTAATAGTGGAAGTCTGTCATCCGCAGATAGTTAAAGATTTCGGGGTTCAGTTCTTATCAGATGCAAACTTCCTGGTAATGTTATTTTATGTTTGACTCTTGATATGATTCATAATTGAGCAGTGTGACTGTACATTTACTGTCACTTTTATATTTTCCACACCCACAGGTTGGAAGCCCCTCCGCTCTGTCAGATTCTCAGCTGGATCAGGAGCTCCGGCATAGTGCAAAAAAACATGGGAACACACTTTATGTGCCCAGTGGGGCATTATGGGGTGGTCAGGACATCCAGAGGTTAAATGATAGCGGATCTTTAAAAGTAATGCCTTTCAGTTATTTTCATATTTTATGAACATAATACATTTACATGTTTTAGGCAGTTTTGTGGTGAAGCCAGTATCTCTAACAACTGCAGTACCAACACCTAGTTGTAACTATTGTGCTATTTTACAGAATTATATGCATTGTTTAAATAGCTGTCTCATAGTGTTGTAAACTGTAGAGTAGAGCGTAATGATACGCATATTTTTAGGTTGGATATGATTTGGGATTCTGAGGTCAAGATCTGTTAAAAATACCTCCACATCTGTAATTATATACTAGCCAGATTGGTTTGGCTCAGATTGGTTGGGCCACTGGAGCCTTCTAACAGCATAAGTCTATTCAATTGAGCCTGGTTGTGTGCAAAGAAGCCCCTCTCCCCCTCCCTGCCCATTTTATTCACATGCTTAGTTGGTTTCAGAGGAAGACGACCAGTGGGAGAACCTCAAAAGAGGCTACATTGTTGATGCAGTTTAAATAAAATACATGTATTTGATTTATATCTTTACACCTTTTTCCCACAGTGCTAAAGCCTAGATTACACAGTGAATGATGGCTTGGTTATGGAAAACTTTGTAAAATGTCTGATGTTTATTTGACCCCATTACAGGCCCTCTCCATTCGTATGTCAAAGCACCCCTCCTGTTTTCGCCTGGCCGGTGGCTTGCTCTCCGACTGGTCAGAAAAAGAAGGGAGGCGTGTTTTGTTTCATGGCTCAGTGGCTGAACTCTGCCCCATCGCCCCTAACAATGTGAACACGATGGCAGCTGCTGCCATTGCAGCATCAACCCTGGGTTTCCATGGAGTCACTGGAGAGATTGTGTCAGATACTGCGTGAGTTTCTTAGCAAAAAAAAATGTAATCACTGTTCATTTAATTTTCCTAAAAATCTTGAGAATTGTAATGCTTTGCTTTGTTCAAAGCATTTGACTTTCTTTCAGTCTCACAGTACAGATTGTATGAGGCCCATTTCCCCATCCCCCTACCAAAGTTAGTATAATTAGTTCCATATAGTTTGTCAGTCATGAAGGGCTTTTTTTTCACAAAGCAGGATTTCTCAGTAGCCTTTAGATTTCTCTAAAGCCGACTGTCCGATGGGAATGCCCCTTAAATCTCCTCTTATTGGAAACACTTTTATTATAGCCTTAAGTTAACTCAGAAATCCTGATTTGGGCGTCACAGCTGGGGAAATATTTGAACTGATGTTTGGAAAGGGGGGGCCCACATGGTCTTTATTAATAGAAACATGTGGACCCAGACCATTGATTTGCAAGTACTAGAGGGTCAACTTCAGTGGTGGGAACATTTTAAGCATGTGAAATCTTGTGTGCCAGTCATCCAGAGATCTGAATGCCCTGGAATGATGCCAGCCCTTGTTGAAACCCCAGTCGTGCCACAAGTCCAAAAGACACCAAGACATTCTTGCTAACTAAAAATTTCCAAATGTAAACCATAACCCTTTAAAGCCCAGAGTGCACCCACTATTCATTTTCAGACCCCAAAAATCCTTACATATGAGTTTCATTGTAATTACCCAATATTTTACAGATCTTGAACAATGTTAATAAGTCTTACTATGCAAGTCTAAATAATAAGCCTGCAGCTTAAGGTTTTAAATGTTCCTTGCATCTTTGCTTGGGCCTTGCAGACAACTCACACACAACCATAAACATTTTCCCATTATTCAAATCTTCATTCAAATGCTAAATGATGCATGTCGAGCAAAAGGCTGTAAAGTAATATTCTCCCACTCTCTTTCAGTCTGGCCGATTACCACCTCGTGGAAGTTGAGGTGACGGGCCCTGATGGATTCTCAGTGAAAACAGTGAGACGCAACCCAGCCAAGCTTGGAGCTGTTACTGGCAGCGCCACCTACAATTCCTTCTGGAGCAGCTTACTTGGTATGACTATGAACAAAAACATTTTATTAAGAATCTACATGAACCAAAAACAAATGTATGATGTGTATGTATATTGTCTTTCAGTTTGCAAGGGTCATGGAGGGAGAGTCCATCTATGCTGAAGAACCATCCACACACCCATTTCTGACCACTGAAGTCATGCATAAAATAATGTCAAGAGACAGAAATTCTAAAATGAAGATGAGACACTGGTAACAATTGTATAGTCTTTAATTTCTATTCCACAACTGACACAAACTCAAATTGTATGTGTGTACAGTACATGAACGGCTCTTGCAGATAACACTAGTCAGCTATAGCAACTGTAGGTCACTTTAGCTTAAGCTCTCTAACCACCCAAATGTTAAAATGAGTTGTACCTATCGACTGATGACTAGGTACAAACTGGGAGTGCAACTGTGGAACTGAAATGCAGCAAAAGACACACATTTTAGAAATACTGATTTGTTCTGAAAGCAAATATATTTATCCTGATACTAAACTTTTGAGGGGACATTTATTTGTCTTATTTTGCCTCGACTACCATAAGTTGGGCAATGCCTGAGAATATGGGTGGAGACCAAAGATCAGATGGATGAAGCAATACTGCACCGCAAAACTCCCTTGCTGACTGGTTTGAAAGTGCCTCGTCTTGTTAAAAAGCCCATTTTTAGGTAGAAAAAGTGAGTTTCCTTTGCTCCAGCTTAATTGATCCATTAGAAGTACAGCACTGGAGCATAGAAAAGGCTGAAGAGGAACATCTCTAATTTTCTTCGATTTTTTCATCCCGAGCTTCAACTAGCTGCCGTTAGCCAAGGCTCTGCTTTACTTCATGGCTCTTCACAGTCTGAGTGAATAAACAGGTGTAGATTTAAAGTCTTTCTAGCACAAGCCCTCTGTCTACAAACACATTTGGAAGACATTAATATGTCTTAAACATTAAAATAGCTCCTCACAGTAATAACGATTCTACATCATACAGTTTTCTCACATAAATATCTCTGTTTTCTCCTCAAACCCTGCAACTGATGGACCGGCAGGTCAGAACAGGTCAGGAGTGTTTTAGCAGTGTGTTTGTAAAAACGTCACAAAAGGAGGTGAAGCATGTGCACGAGCAAGTATGTGTGGCAAGTGTGTGTGTGTGTGTGTGTGTGTGTGTGTGTGTGTGTGTACAGTGTCAGTTTTTCTCAGGGAGATCAACTGCATCAACTGCATCAACTACATCAACTGCATCAACTGCATCAACTACATCAACTACATCAACTGCGCCAACTGCTTCGACTGGCAGGGTCTTGTTCTTCTGTGGTACACCGAAAGGCTGGCGGATGTTCATGCGGTCTTTCTCAGCTTCCAGCTCTTCATCATATCTCTCGTCGTCATCCTCGGCCTCGCTGTGATGGGGGGAAGAGTGGAGCGAGTGGGCAGGGGAGGGGGGCACTGAGGCAGGCCGGGGGTAACGGAAGCCTGTGGTCTGTTCGGGGGAGGGAGGCGACAAACAAGCGATTAATAAAATTTTACACATAAAAGAATAATTGGAGAAGACGCTTTCACATAAAAGAAGATGAGCAGTTATCAGGAATGTTTTCGAGGACCTTGAGAAGCTACATGTCCAGAAGTACCAAGACACTCCTGTTAATTACAACCCTACTGCGAAGACCCTGTGTTTAATTACCCATACAGACATGTATCCTCCATAGAAAGCATTGGTGGTAAGATTGAACGCTCTACAGTAACTGACCAATGGCAAGCTTCAGCTACACTGCATGGCTGTTCTTCTGGAGCAGAGGAAACATGCTCTCTGGGGCACCATCAAACACCTTTGAGCTGGAGATCTGGATACCTAAACCCATCAGTGCCTGACCTGATTAGTTTTCTTATAACTTACTGGAATCAAATCCTTACAGTAATATTGCATCTAGTGGGAAGCCTTCCCAGAAGGGTAGAGGCCGTTACTGCAGGAAGAAACAGTAGATGATCAGGTGTCTG
>JBBIGA010153391.1:0-18353 GCA_037576975.1 Alestes dentex | reverse complement strand
CACTACTGTCCAGTAGTAAACAGGTTTTAAGTATAATTTTCCCAGGTGCCTAAGACTTTTGCACAGTACTGTATATTTAGGACTATTAATGTGGAAAAGACACTCACTGCTCATATAAACAGTTTTTAAATATTATTTTTGCAGGTGTCTAGGACTTTTGCACAGCACTGTATTAGTCCATGTAATTCAGAAGATTAGTCAAGGTAAGTGAGTTTTTAAGAAAAGGCTGATTGATTAAAAGACCTGAACAAGAGCAAACAATGCACCTCAAACACATTATAAAATACATTACAGATAAAAGAGAGCATATGAAAGACTTCATAAAAATTCAGCTCCAATTAGTAGTACAGGGGTAGAGCTACCTAGAATTCTTTTTTGGATTTTGGTTTCTTTTGACTACTCCTTTACTTTTTATTACTTTTTATTCCACCCCTCACTTCTTTATATTTTGCTTTTCATTTTCTGCCTGTTAAACGGTCTTATCTTTGGCATGTTTACTGTCACAGGCTGCAAAGTGTCTAAAGACACAAGGATCCTAGATAAAGGAGTTCCAGCCACTCCGCATTCAACACCACCAGTATACTGATCACCGCCTGATCATCTGGAATCACCTGCTCCTGGTTCTTCACTGGTTCAGGACTGGTTCATGCTCTTTGTTCTGCTTGAATGATTCAATGTGTCTTACTAAACAAGAACATTCCTCTGGAATTGTTCCTCAATACCATACAAGAAACAAACATACAAGAAAGTCTGGACCTTTGGAAGCAAAATGTAAAGAAACGAGGGGTAGCTCAAGACTTTTGCACATGTTAGATGTTTGAGGAAGGACAGACATCCTCTTCCTCACCGGGCCTGTCCCAGAGTTCACACTTGTGGTTGTGTGTACTTGTTTGCGTCATGGGCAAGTATCTAAGAGCCCTGTTTACACCTGGTCCCTTCATCTGGATTACTTTAATATGTTTTAAACAAATGGGTTTACACTTGGTGGTCAGCGCTGGTACTGGCAGTGTTACGCACTGCGCATTAAAATACAGGGTAGTGAAACGTTGTGCTAGCACGAAAAAGTGAAGTGTTGTCCTAGCACAAAAAAAAAAAGCCCTAAAGCGTGACCGCAGCACGTATTTTGATTAAACTGTATTTCGTGATGGCTGCACGAAAAGTCGTGAGACCGGGCTGATTAAAACACAGTGTATTGCAGAAAACGGTGAGAAACAATGATTAGATAAAGTTGAACTAAACTGATGTTTTAATCGGGCCAACTGCCTCAAAACAAGCGTGATACGGAATTAAAATCAAGCTCACTTAAGGGGATGAACTGAAAGAGCAATGATGCAGCATCAATAGCCGAAGTCTGGTCTCTCCCATAAGCAGAACAGTGACAGTACCGGGGGATGTTCTGATTGTCAAATGCATCTTAGGGAGAAGGATGCATTTATACTCTCATAACATGGTTTCAGACTGGGTTAATTTCTACAGTATAAACTTGTTTTTATTAAATAATAACATGCCTTGGTGATTTAGAAGGGGTTAAATCAAGATGTGAACTAACACTAGAGCTAACATTGGCAGGTCAAGACGAAAGGCAGACATCGTCTTCTCCACCAGACGGTTATGAATTATTATTATTATTATTATGACGACTCATGAAGATATAATCCTGACACTAAAGATGCATGAAGAGATCAGGTGTAAACTGGGACAAAAGTGTCACCCATACCCACACTTTCCGGAAGACTAAGGCTAAGTCTCTGTACTACAGTTTCGCGTATCCTAGGACGCCGTTTTAGAAACATCAATAAAAAAATATTTCAATATCACAGGACCTTTGGCAACTGCATGTCCAACAGTGACACATTTGAGAAACTATACAAAATATACACAAAGTGCAGGTATGGACTGTGGTACAGACTGTTCAGTGCTTTCTTCTCAGTAGATGATGTCTAAATGTGCTGGCTTGTCAAGTTAAGTCTGAGACTTGCTACGTCCATGGCAGTCTGCTCATGTACCCACACTCATGTTTTGTAGTAGCAAGTAAAATAATACACAGTCCTGTTGTGCCTATAAAGTTATTAATGGTTTTCTGAACTAATCATCAACTGAAATACTCCACAGGTTACTGGGCTCAACATCTACCTACAGTGACATGCAAGAAATCCTTTACACCTTCAACATGTTGATTCATCGTGTGAGAATTTGACCCTGTGAGAATCTTTTGGACTGGCTACAACCAGGAACATGTCTGGATGTAGGAATCTCAGAGACGCAATATCTTTGCTGAAACTAGCAAAAATTGTGGGTTGCCAATATCGGACGATATTATCCCTCAAACGATATATCGGTTAGCTCGTGAATAAATCAGTAAAAAAAAAACCACACTAACTAAATAAATACACTGCCAGTCAACAGTTTCTGCACACACTAAGATTTTCTACATTTGTTACTCATGTTTTACTCACATAAAAATACTTTTTGCTAACAAATACATTTACAGTACGGTCACCATTTGAGTTCCTTTATTAGACAGAACATTTTATATTTTAAATTCATCATTACTGACCTATAAAAAGCCACCTAATATTATCATAATATTCACCAGACAACTTCAATATTTAGATATTTACAGAGCTATTACTTAACAGCCAATGGGATGAAACAGTAACGAGTGCATTTAAAGTTAAAATACAGTCTAGAATTTCTATAATAAGTGGTAAAAACCTGTGGTGTGCAAAAACCTTTGACTGGTAGTGTAAATATGCAATTAATGATTAATGATTCACAGAAAAAGGTAAAAATGAACAGATTTTTCAAAGAAAATTCATGACCAGGCATTTTGCGAAATGTTAATCTGTCCTGAATCACGGACGGAGGAGAGAAACACAAGGAAAACGAGCACAAAATTGGTCTGCAGGGTTGAATAAGCCTACAACTTTTATTGCACATTCCTGTTTGGTTTTGCTCTGACCGTGTCCTGTGATGTTGCTTTGTGTAATCTGGAAAATACGCTTCGTCATGTCCTTTATTCCTTACAGCCTGGACCCTGTGGTCTCCGTACACCAGACCCCCTACCATCCAGGTAAGCATCATTCTTTTTTCCCTTCATTTTTTAATTTCTATTTTTTGTTGTTGTTTTTTTTTTCTTTTTTTCTTTTTTTTTTCTTTAATCAGTGACAATACCTGCAACATGCTTCAAAATCTTCATTTTGGCAAACCACAAATAAATTAAAACACAAACATTCATAAAACACAACCTGACATTGAAGACATTAGTGAAAGGATAATGACGGGAACGGAAAAGAAAAAGTAAAAGAAAGAAAGAAAGAAAAAAAAAACAAAGACTTTTTTTCCTCCACAGTTTTCCTGCTTTTCTTTGAAAAAATAAAAAAATTGAAAGCTACCTAACAATCACAGACCACATGCAGATATAATACAATAGAATTATCTCACTTGTTTGGACGATGAACTCAGTTAGTGTCTGCAATCTACCAATCTAAACTATCACGAAATTATGCTCTTAAAGCCGGCAAACATCCAGTTTTGAGATAACTCGGACCGGTTATAATTAGTCGATGTTACAGTATCTCCTCTTGCTACGTCCATACGAATACACACACGACCACTTTTCAAATTCAAATGACTGTCCAAACAGAGACTGGAGAAGACCAAGAGCACTTCATTAGTGATTAGATCCGTCTTCTACCAGAGGTATGAGCTGAACCACTCATTCATAGCACAACAGGCATAACAGGGCCATTACGCCACCTGCCAGGTCTTTAGGCTGAATGTAATACTTTCATCCAAGCTGCCTTTAAGCACCTCTGGTGCCACATATGTGAAGATGTGACAGAAATGAACAGCCATATCTTCAACGGATATCATCGCAGGAGTCGTTTTATCCCATATGCCTCAGGCCAGACACACGCAGCATGAATTTACTCAGTTTTTCCCAGTGAGAAATTCATTTTTTAGCTTTGTAGGGGTGAAAACCTCCTTAAGGGGCGCATATTTATTTCTCTGAGCTCATAATTTATTTTTTACATGATCCTTTCCCTACAAATCCTTATTCCTTGCAATTAAACAGGCTGTCTTTAAGGAATACGGCGTCTGTTTAAGGAATACTACGCTGTGTTCTGCAGTCTGGACTGAGACACTCTTTATAACTTCAGTGTGAATATGGGCGGGGCTGACCTGCCATTGGATGTACAAGACTTTAAAAACTTGTTTTTCAGTGGTATCTATCCTTTAAGTAAATATTCCAGCATATTTAAACTAACCATTTTATGAGCCATATGAAGCATACAGGACCACAGACAAATTGTCAGTGCTATAAAACAATCACTTATAAAGCAAAGAAAAGCCACTAACTGGAAATGTTCTTACAATAGAAGACTATGGGCCACTGCGTCAGCCCCTGCCCACTAGATTCCATTATGTCTTTCCAGTCAGTGGCTACACTCTTCTTTAAGGATGGCTGATTTGAACTGCTGCACTCAAACTGCATTCATTTATTTCTGGAGAGAAAAACTAGTCCAGACTCGTCCAGTGTGACATGAAAATACACGCCTTGCTAATGAAGGGTAGGACCTCGCTAGTGATCTTGTAATGACATGAAAAAGGAATTTTCGAATTAAACTGTACATTAACTGAAGCACCGACTGAATACTGAATACTCAGGAGTGAAATGTCGGACTCTGAATATTTCCCTGACTTATCTAGTCACGTAGGACACACACATTTTCCTGACCATAACTGCAATGACAAACTTTTTGCCATTTACTGGTTGTTCTTCTTTTTTAATGCCATGTTAATTAGCAGCTTCCCTTATGACATTTAAAGTCTGAAGCACCAGAGGGTATAATCAGGCTTTCTGCTACCAACTGTGCGGTCACATAAAACGAAACGAACAACACACCAGTGATGCAAGAAAGGAGAAGGTGAAGCTGTATATATCCTTTACACACCACTGAAAGGTGATGTGAGAAACACTGATTGTTTTGTTACAGTGGCGAGGTATATATATTGATATTTACTGACGAGGGCCATATTGTGATAGACGACTGGGTTAGAGCATCTCCAAAACAGCCGGGCCGCAGTGTTCCTGGTACGCAGTGGTCAGTACCCACCAAATGTGGTCCAGGGAAGGACAACCAGGGAACCAGTGACAGGGTCATAAGCATTTACATTTATATTTAATTTAATTTATAAGCATTTAATTTATAGCATTTAGCTGAAAACGTAAATGTAAATGCTTACGACCCTGTCACTTCCTTGGAAGCACCCAAGTCTTACTAATGCGCATGGGGAGCAACTGGCTAGAATGTCTGGTCAGAACAAACTGCTAAAACGTTAATGCTGTCTTTGATAGAAAGGTGTCAGAACATACAGAGTACTGCAGCTTGCTGTGTATGGAGCTCTGTGAATGCAGATCGGACACAGCGGCCATGCTGACAACGCTCACCACTGAAAGTGCCAACAATGGACACGTGAGCATCAGAACTGGACCATGAAGGTGGCCTGATCTGAATAATAATGTTTACTTTTACATCATATGGACACACTGCAGAGGCAGTGTGATTTCTGGGCAATGTTATGCTGGGAGACCTTCATTCCTGCACTCATGCGGATGTAACTTTGACTTGTAGCACCTGCCTAAACATTGCTGCAGACCACGTGCACCCCTTCATGCCAAAAGTATTCCCTAATGGCAGTGGCCTCTTTCAGTAGGATAATGTGTCCTGCCACACTGTGCAGAAATGGTTTTAAGAACATCACAAAGTGTTTAAGGGTGTTTACTTGGCCTCCAAATTCCTCAGATCTCAATCTGACTGAGCATCTTTGGACAAACTAGCCTGATCCATGAAGGCCTCACCTCACAACTTACAGTACTTAAAGGATCTGCTGCTGGTGCAGATACCACAGCACCTTCACAAAGTCTTATGGTGTTCATGCCTCCACAGGTCAGAGCTCCTTGATGGCATGAGGGGGTCCTACACAATATTAGGCAACTGGTTTTAATGTCATGCTGATCGGGGTTTATGCGATACAACATGGAGCCGTTACACAGCGCGCAGCACAGAGATTTATCGTCTCGAGGAGACAACCTAATAGCATATTTATACTGGAGTGACTTCATAACAGGCTCACGATTCTGCACGTTCTGCAGTCAAACGCTGCCTGGTGCCATTTTGGGTTCATGCTGACATTTGGAGAGGCAGTCAATAACTCCAAGGTGCGCCTCCCAGCGTCAGTCGAGTCCCTGAAAGAACTGCTAACATTCCACACGGCTGCTGGACAATAAACACACCCTAAAGCTCTCCTTTCGTCCATCTTAATACACAGCTTAAGAACAGAGGCAACAGCAGGCCATACAGGCTCGGAGCCACAGTTAGGCCCATAAATGAGTCAAAGAGGACGTAGCATTTTAATGATTTATACTTTGTACTCTAAGGGCCTGTATTGTGGGTCTTATAATTCCTCACTGTCAAAACTATATAACTCAAAGACCAGCTCTGGAGTTACCAAACAATTTGTTGCCTCTGATTGATCAGTCTTAAGTGAATTTTAAGTGTATTTTAAGGCATAAATGCAGTTTAATTAGGGTGGTTCTGTGGGTCGCACTATTTTTCTCTCGAGTTTTACCTCGAATTCCTGAACACAGCTTTATTGTAGTGTTTTAAACTAGAAATACGTGTGAAGACAATTTCAGACTTTAAAAATGTTAACCCTGTAAGGGATGAGATGGTCACAACATTTGATATTTATACTTAACCATTTTAAAAATATATAAAAAAGGCTTCAATTTGCATGTTAAGCTACAGACGCTGGGCTTTTATTCAGAATGTATCACTCAGAAATCCCAGGTCTGTTCTACACTACGCCTGCGGACTCAGCGGTACTGCCCATCTATTAGAGTGTATTAGAGTGTATACAGTATAGGGTTCAGCAACTCATTTTATTTGTTCGTTTGTTTTAGTCATCGATTGGGAGACAATAAGAGGACAATACCACCAGCCAGCAGATCTAATCGAAACTTTGGAGAACCTCTAGCATCGCTATGGTTTGGTCTTTAAATGTGGCCGCACACAGTGGTAGAACGTTTGGTAGCAAATCTCAGCACAAATTTGGAAAACTTAAAAATATCTGATATTACTTTAGAAAACCATATTTTCTTCACAATGGGTGCAGAAATACTCCAAATACTTTTTGAGGGCAGTGATGATGAGGCGGATAAATGTCAGACGTGGCTCCAACAGTTCATAAATTGTTCATTGTTTGGATTATTCATTATTTTGATTTATTTGAACTATTATTTTTATTTTTTTTTGTCTTAAATACTGTAAACGAGTCTTAATGAGTATTATTACTGAAAATAAGTGTTTGTGCTGAAACCTATATATCACTATTTTATCGTGTAATATGATGGTTCATTACTGAAAATATAAAGATATGCCCAGTCAGCTTGTTTTAGGATATAACAGGCTTTCTGCCTCACGGATGCTTAGACTGATTAAGGTGTTGGAATTGTGAACTGAACAACGCTTAATTTTTAGATACTCTAGTACTGAAGTAATTTACTGGATGGATTTTGGTACCCAGCCCTACAGTCAGCCTTTTAGCACGGTGAACACAAACTATAGTGATGCTGCATTAATGGAAGAAGAACTGGGTGCCAATTCACCCCAAGCAGGTCCGTGTGTACAACCGCTCCGTTTCACAAAAGCATATCCTGTGTGTGACTGCACTGTCTGGTTATTGGGGAAATAAGCTGCAGCAGTGCCAAAATAGTGTCCTTCTAGTGCCGACAGCCTCTGCCGTAGCCATTACATCACACTAGACTGACGCTCTCTGCTCCGGAGAGACCGATTTCATAACCAGTGTTGCTAAAAAGCTTCATGTACAGCACGTTACCGCAGTGCTCAGCACACATTCCCCATACTGCGCACTCAGTATGCATTACACACAAACACACACTCACACACCCACACACACACACATGCTGGGACTTTGACATTCTGTGCTGCCATCTGGTATCAAGATCATCAGAATTATAGGCTTTTGGTCTTCTCCGAAAAAAAAAAAAGGAAAAAAAAAAAACCCCAAGATAATGACTAGCAAGAATGGCTCACTACCACTCTTTTATCATGACTGTACCTCTGCATAAGCAACAAGAGTGTTTTTTTTCTCCATTAGAAATCAATCACCATCTACGCAACACAGTGATGTCTAAATTTAGCCACGCGCAGAGAGAGAGAGAGAGAGAGAGAGAGATGGAGAGAAATAGAGAGAGAGAGAGAGAGAGAGAAAGAGAAATACAAAGAAAAATAGAGAGAGAGAGAGAGAGAGAGAGCACAGCTCCACATAAATTACAATCATGTTGCATTGAACTGTGAAAAAATAGCAGAGACAAAGAAGAATAGGAGGGAAAAAAAGTGAACCTCGGATGTACTAATCTGCCTATCTATTAAATATGAACAGAGTCATTTGCATGTAAATGAACGCTGATGCTCTTCAGTGCAATGCGTTGTCAGCTCTTAAAAGAAAAAAATGGGGGGGAAAGAACACAAAAAAAAAGAGAAAGAGAAGGAAGAAACAACACGAGCACGCTGATGAATGGAGAGAGGTATAGTAGAGAGTGACAGAGAGGTATAGTAGAGAGGTCGACAGTGAGGGTTGGGTAGTGTCCTGTCCCAACGGAGGGAGCGTTACATTCCTCAGGGCCTCTTTCACTCCCACAGTCCTTCAGCACCAGACGGTCTGCTAGCGTAGCCGTATCCTCGCCGTTAACAACCGGAGAAGGTCGCAGCGAGCGACTGGTCCATGGCACCTGGGTGAGGAATGAGAGATGGACGGGGACGGGCGCGGTGGACGTGGTTGTGAAGAGTCAGCAACGTTTGTAGGGTGGGACACGATAGCTTTTTTTTTTTGTTGCGTTTTATTTTTATTCGATTTTTTTTCATTTAAGTTTGATGATGAAAGAAACAAACGAAAAAAAAAAAAAACAACTCAAGAAAGCCACGTGGGGGGCGGGGAGGGGCGGACGTCGTGGGAGCTGCTGCACCGCTCCGTTAAACTCGTCAACCGTCGGACACCGGAGGAGAAACCCAGCCGTACTTCTCGTGGGTCTTCACAAGGCTCTTGAAGGTGGCTTCAGCTTCCTTACGACTGAAGGCTTTCTTAGACTTCCCTGCTTTCCTGCAGATTCGGCCCTGAGGAGACAGAAAAACATTCGGTTGGAGACCTCATAAGATTCAAGATTCTTTATTTGTCACATGCATAGTCATACAAGTACAACACGCAGTGCAATGTATCCTGAACCGCTCCTGTTTTACGACTGTGCAACATTATAAAATATGTACAAAATTTACCTTTAAAAACAAATCTAAAATAGGAGAAAAAAAAACTACTTAAACAAGGAAGACAAGTTAAAAAGTAAAATATGAAAGCTAAGTTGGATTATTTTAAGTTTGTTATAAGTAAGAGAGCAAAGCAGATGATGCCTAGGTTTAATAGGACATTTAATTAACGGTTTTAGCGGAAAATCTAAATTAGATTATATACTTGTTAACTATTTTAGCCTTGAAGCTCCAGTGCAAAACTAAACAAACTGTGGACACTCGGTTGAGTTACTGAGTGTACTGGTAATAAGGTATACAGCTGTTAACACTGCCACTATGTTAAATTTCTTTTCGGTGTACATAGTAAATGACCAAATAAACACCTCCGGATCATTTACATTTTGGGGGGGTCACTGATTGGCTGACAGAAAGAGGGCAATATTCAGAACCGTGAAAAATCTTCGAAAAAAAAAAAAAAAACTTGCGGGACAGCGGCTTCATGACAGCTGAAAGTTCAGAACGCATCTGATTTCGGGTGTCGTTCTAACAGTCACTTGACTTAACTGCACTCTCAGATACGAGTCTTTATCCTCAAAACAAGTGTCGTTTTAACATCAGGTCTGAACTCGGTCCTAGGTAGCAGCAGCAGTTAAGCAGTTGTTGTCAGACAGTTTGGCATTTACTGAATGACTGACTGAAAAACATGCACACCATTCACCTACTTGATAACCAGGCGAGCGAATTTTGGCCAAAAAAAAAAAAAAAAAACACTTTTATGCACCCTCCTTTGTTACACTGTGTTAATTCTTGGAAACGCTTAGAGGGTGTGGAAAAAAGTGCATAATGTCCAACCCTGTTGGACCCTGAACGTTTTAGCATGTTTAACGTGTTTAGATCGACTACATTTGGGATAAGCAGGTAAACTTGGGGAACTATTGCTTTGATCTGACCACATTTCATGTTGTTGGGAAGCTGTGGCTACTCTCACAGATGCAGAGCTGCAGAAAGACCACAGCGCCCACCCCAGCCTGACCAGCGCTGCAGAGGGTGCTGAGATTAAGTGGTTCATTTCATTATATATACACTTCTGCAATGTTAAGTAGCTTCTTTATGGCGTTGGAGCTGTTCTGATCCAGGTTAGGAGATACTGGGTTTTTCCTAGAGAAAGCAATGGCATGATTCCAAGCTCAGCCCTATCAAGATGATCAGATCATGATATGAAACAGTAAACGTTTAGCTGCGACCTGTTCCTCATGGCTGAAATGCATAGATGAACTGAAGAACACAAAAGACAAAGAAGAATGCGCCTCTGTAACCGTTTGTACACGCAGTTGCCTTTTGTCGATTTTCTAATTGAGAACAGGTGCACAGCCTCAATAGAGAACATCATTTTGCACAAGCAAATACACAGTTACTGTTTATTTGTCAAACCGAACACCGAAAATGAACAGTGCAAGTTACGGCATGTTTTTTTCAACGTGTTAAACAAATAGAAACTGTGAAACAGAAAAATATTTCAGTTCCCTGTAGAAGATATGTCGATACTTGTGTCAACCGGGGGTTGTCAAACTCTGAAACTCTTATCATGACTGTTTATATTTCATATGATAATGAAAGATTGGTTTGATGAGAGAAGTGTTCCCGCACCAGCCAGTGTATGAAATGACTAATATATGCTAGAGTAGAGTAGGCGGAGGCTTACGAGAAATATCAATCAGTCTTATAGCTTTCTAGAGGAAACACCTTCATCATTTGGCCCTGAAAGGCATTAATTCAGTGCAGGGGAGCGGTGAGTGACAGCTCATAGACCACTACTTTAAAAGATAACCTCACTTGAGTCTTTAAATATGCCCTCCTGAAGTTCTATTTTATTATTTATTAAATTTCAGACCTTCAGTGGTCCTCCTTTCAGTGGTCCTCCTTTCAGTGGTCCTCCTTTCTCCAGGCATTTTCCTCAATTTTATTTATTTTCTTTCTTTATTCTGTTTTTAATCCCCTATGAAGCACTTTACTGTTGAAACACTGCAGCTCAGCATCAGTAACAAAAACACAGTGGCCCCTTATATCATTTTAATAACAGTATAATTAAGCTGGGGGAAGTTCGTTAAAGGCGGATTCTGTGCGGCTCGCTTGCGGCTCAGGCCTTAAGACTGTGTGGGACAAACAGGCATGCTGAGCTGATGGCCAATTTTTATTAACCTTTTTTTTGTTTACACTCTGTGGGCTAAATAAACACGACACAAACCAGCACATTTTAAACCCTTCCACTTAGCCAACATAAATAACTCGCATTGCTCCTTAATGATGCATTTTTATATTCTGGAATGAAAAATCAGCAGTTTCTCTAAATAACATGAATCAAATAAAGCGTGAAAAGAGGACGACTGGCTATCGACCAAATTTGTTCTGTATCATTTTCCTATGAGGTTTCAGTACAGTGTAAGGGCTCGAACTTGGTTTACATTATCTAGATCATAAAACTGAAACCCATCAGTCAACATGTTAGGAACAAAAATCTGCTGATTCCAATTTTGCCCATTTCTGATTGGATGGGAGAAACAAAAAAACAAAAAACACATTTTTGGATACGTCAGTAATGACGGAATATGTCGAATTTATTTTAAGCGGTGCTCTCCCAGAAGAGCGAGTAACTTAACTAGTGATGGGCCAATCCACGTTTTTCCAGTTCCGATCCGATTCCGATACATGACTGCCGATACTGATTCCGATATAATTACATATTTTTTACTTTATTATTAGCATTATTTTGTTGAAATTGTGCCGTTTGTTAGTAAGGTTACATCGAAGAATAAATAAACTACTAACCACTTACTAGAACAGCAAAAGATATACACAACTACACTGAACTGAAAGGCATTCCAAAGGAATTTATTTACACTTCAGAAAAAGGTAGCAGCAACAGCTGTAAAAAATGTGTAAATATCAAAAACACAACAGTCTTGACTGAATCATCTAAATAGTTCAAGTATTGTCCATTCTAGCAGCAACAACTGTGTAAAAAAAAATAAAGTGTAAAATTAATGCATTTTAAATGACGTGAATTCGGAGACACGACATGGGCAGAGTGTAATCTCACCACTTCTGTATTTAAGGTGGACCGGCCGAGTTACGATGCCTAGGTTTAGCCTCGTCGTGTTTTGGGAGATAGAGAGAGGGGGAGAGAGCAAAAACAGCCAAACAAAACACACAAAATAGCCCCTAAAAGAACCCCAAAGAGGTCTTGAGGGAGAGCTAAGAGTCTTCTCTGATATTCCTTTAAATTTGATGTATTGTACGACGCATCCGTACTTCCACCCCTCGGGACGCTGGCTTTACACACATTGTAAGTAGCCGTCGTGCTTTTCGGCGTTTCCGAACTCTAGTATCTCCAAACGAGTGACATTTTGTTCAAAACAACGGCTCGCTCAGATTGAAGTTGCCGCAGGTTAATGTTATGGGGGCGGCGACACATCTCGTATTACACAGCGTCGAGTTTAAGGTCCAGCGCAAGCCACGAACTGGAATATAGAGATCGGGGCTGTCCGACCGATATCCGATATCGGATTTACGCCTATATCGGACCTGCTACCGATATCATATCAGATCACGCCCATCTCTAAACTTAACCATTCGGCTAAATTACAAAATCCACTAAACTCAAGCACTAACCTATCATGAAATAATCTGTATAAATCCTGGGAAATAGTGAATGATGGTTTTCTCATTTTGAAATGTATACATTTCAATCGGTTCTTTTTTTTTTAATAGAGTAGTTGCACCACAATAGACAGCAATACAAAAGCGCAGCTGTAGCCCAAAAAAAAAAAAAAAATTCTGCCTCGTTTTACAGATTTAATGGAATAAAACTTTTCGTACCAATCAGTGAACGTATCAGGTTTGGTATTAACTCACTAACTCTTCTCAAATTCTCCTTAAACTGTTTTCAGGCTAAATGGTATGAGGCGAAATGGAATGTAACCAGGCTAGAAATGCTGTAGAAAAATAAATGTAAAAGTTAAAGTTAGGTGTAAACAGTATTTAACTGACTGACTTAAGGAGCCATTTCACAGTTTTTTTAAATGTCCTGCATAATGTAATCACTGAGATGTGAAATGTGAAATGAAAAGTAGACAACTTAATGAACTTTCTTTCTTTACAATGGTCTGGGGAACCACTGATTGCAATGTCTGCAATGTAAATAAATAACCATTTTAAAAGGTTCTTCTGAATCTGCATGCATCTTTTTGATTTATGTTTTACATGTAAGGCTGGTGATGGTTTAACAGTGATAAACCTGATCATTTTTGGGAACTATTTTGCCTCACAACTCCCTGCATTTACCCCACCACCATGAATACACTTTTTAAAAAAATGCATTTTATACCAAAACCTTCTCAGGTACTGGGCAGCATGTTCATAATCTTATTGTGAAATGACTTTCAGTGACCTTTAAAAGGCATTAAACATTTTAGACATCTGGTTCCCACCACCACCACTGAGAACAATATTGATATTCTTCTCTCGAATATGGCATTTCACACCTTAACAATTTAACTACGCCGAAATGTTGAAAATCAGTGGAAATCTTTTAGATACACCTTTATTTACACCTTCCTCAGAGTAACAGTCAAACCAATGTCCCTAAATACACGTTTAACACAACACAGCGAAGGTAAGATGCTGAGTGGCCCAGCAGCCTTTGGTCCTTGAGAGGTTTTTTAGTTTTGGAGGGTGTCCAGCGTTTTTTGCTGAGGTGTGTGAAAGGAGCGCGAATGCGGAAAGGCTAATACATTGAAAACGATTAACAAATGATCTATGGTGCCATTCTAACACACACACACTCCACTTGGCGTGTGTAAGCGGTGCGCCCGAGCAGTGGGGTCGTACCAGTGCCACTGCTGATGTAATTTAGCCGGGGCGCAGAGACAGAAATAGCTTTGCTCTTGCCACAGGCTCTCTCCGGGCAGGCAGCCGCGTAATGGCCCAGAAGTAATGCAGTGCACTCACTTGAGAGGAGCGCATCCTAACTGGGCTCACAAAAGCCTGTGATTTTTTGATTAACAGGAGCAAACGAAACCTTAATTAAGCCGCACTGTGCTCCGGCTTCGCTGGAGAACAAGTGGTGTGAGAACAGGCTGAGTTTGGGTTTGGCTGCGTTGTTTCCTCCAGCTAGCTTTAGCTTGAGCTTTACACCCAGAGGCACACGGCAACTGCAGGAGGTGCCAGATGGGTAATCTCCTGAATGGGGATCAGTCAGTGGACACGTTTGGCCTTTGTGCAATGGGGGTGAACCCAAGCTGCCACTGTTACGTAACCCAAGGGGGCAAGCGAGGGACGCATCAACAGCAGATCCTGTTTGTGACCTTATGCTGACAAGGCTGAAGGTGAAGTGACTAAGCAGCAGACATGTCCATACACCATTATAAAATGTCATACGCCATTTACATAAAGTGGTCTGCAACACATAATGAAGGGACCAGTACAAAAAAAAGAGACCAGACCTTCTACCATTGTTCCAACATCCAGTTCTGATGCTCACAGACAAGTTACAGCAGCTGTGATGCCCTGTGTGTTCTGATACCTTTCCATCATAGCCAGCATTAATGTTTTCAGCTATCTGTACTACAGTAGCTCTTCTGTGGGATCAGATAAGACAAGCTAGCCTTCGCTTTCTATGTGCATCACTGAGCCTTGGGCACCCATGAACCTATCCAACCCATCACCAATCCACGGCTGTCCTTCCTTGGACCACTTTTGGATGGTACTGACCAGTGTATACTGGGAAAGTCTCAAAAGGTCTATAATTTGGAGACCATTTTTCCTGCTTCCTACATCAACCTCAAAAACCGACTGCCTAATATGTCCCTCCCTGACAGGTGCCACTTTGGCGAGATCTTAATGTTGTGGCTGACAGAGGTACGGACTGACGAGGAAAAAAGGTCCATTTTGAAGTTTTAACAGCGTCCGAGTAAAACATAACACTCTTACTTGGAAACACTGAGAAAATGATGGTGTTCCGCAACCTCGTTATGTACTGTAAAGTCATAACTATCCTTACCATTTCATTACCATTACCATTTTGGAGACACATGACAGCAGTGAGATGCATCAAGACAGACATAATGAAGATCTCCTTCATATCCAGAAGACCTTTCTGAGAGTTTACGCCCATAAAGCCTAGACAGAAACAAGCCCCTTATCTTTCATAACCGGGTAATATTCATCAGCCTTGATTGGTGTTCTGAACAGGATCTAGACCACGGCAATAAAAACCGATGAACATGAGATACACACACTCAACTCATGAATTTTCCCTTCATCCTGTCATTGCCTCTTTCTCTGACCCCTAAAGGAGGTCATTTCTGCCGCACATCCATACCGTTAAAGAGCTACTAGTAGCTACAGAAAGGCATTACATTAATTAAAATTACACAAACGTCTCAGAGCAGCATGGGACAGGTGCCTGCTTAGATTGCATTATGGGGTTGCATAAAACGCTTCGGCACGACAGCAGCATTTCATCAGCCGTTCTCCTGGAATAAAACGAGAGCGAATGGAAGAAGAAAAGCCTGTTCTATTACGCATCTGCAGTGAAATGCAACATTTCTATGCACTGGATCTCCTTGGGGAGTCTGTTGTGTTAGCAGTGTCTAGATTGGTAATTGCCCTTGAATGCTTCCGGCAATTTAGTGAAAAAGTTATCCCGAAGGTGAAAGGCACACGATCGGCACACTGAAGCATTTTCAGTCACCTTGAAGGACGGACGGACGGAATTATCACCTCAAGAATGACATGTGGTTAGTCAGCCCCTTTCCCCTAATGTAATTTCTAACGCCAGTTACATCCTTCACAAACACACAGCATGAGACATGAAACATATGCATGTCTTATTAGTGCCCGAGCATCATCTCTACCCCTCTGCCGACACAGATTCTGCTGCTGATTTATTAAGCGAATAATTCAGAGCATGTTCGTGATACAATTAGGCCTTTAATAATGTCCTCTGCTTACCATGCAAAGAAAACAGAACACACAACAGACCACAGACGCCATGTTTTTTCTCTTGGTAATGATTTTCTTTTACTGCCTGCCTCCTGCCTGGTGGCTCTAAAGAAGGACCTGGGTAAGACACATTTAATAAACCAGTAGAGACCAGTCCTCTAGACCTACCACCCTGCATAACATGAGCTCCAACCCAAATCCAACACACTTGATCCAGCTTTCTTTAGAAGTTCTCCTACAATGACTCCTACAGCGTTGCAGTCACTTTTACAGCATTTATTTGGTCTGACGGCACTGATATGACTATAGGCTTGGGGTGTTTGCCACTTCTAATTTATCAAAACTCAAAAAATCTAAATATTGTGATGCTTATCTGTTAAGAAAATATACTGAGAAAGAAGTATTGCAATGTTGTACAACTGTGTCATTTCAACCACCCCTACATGGCAGGTATCAGTTTTTGTTACAATAAGTACTAACTCAGTAATTCAACACAGTAGATAATAATGCAACACTGTTGCAACACATTCTGTGTGTATCAGTTTTTTTCCCAACAACAGAGTTTAGTAATGTTAGAGTGACATATCAAAATCAAGCAGTACATATAGTTCCCAGCCCTACCCCACTAGTCCCTTTTCTTCTGTTCTTATCAGTAAAATACATATTGTGACATATTGTGCATAGCAAATTCTTCTTAAGTATTGTGTTTTAAAGTTTTGCCTCTAAGTTTTGGTTCTAACAGTATAGAGTTTCTTAAAAGAACACAGCTCGAATGGATTAGTTCAATGTCACAATTCAGCGCTGGAGGATTTCATTGTGTGACCAGTCAGATCAGGTGTCTTTGGTTTGGAGCTGAATGAATGAATGTTCTCCAGTACCAATCATAGTTAGTTCAGTTAGAGCTCATTCAACACACTACCTGAAGTGTCGGTCCAACACTGTAGGTGTTACTTCATCAATTCAACCCTCAACGTTACTGGACAGAGTGTGTGAAAAGCCTGGGCTGGAATTCACTAAGTGTATCAGAGTAGGATGGCTGGTCTGAGAGCAGGTTTGCCTCCTACATTTATGAAGGTTTAAAAAGAACAAACTAATCCTAGATCAGCACTCCTACCCCAGATCTCCAGCACCACCAGACTAAAACCACTCCACCTCCAGACTAACCCCCACTCCACCAACAGACTACCCCCACACCACCTCACCACAGCTGCCCTACCCATCCTCCCACCTCACCTGGCCTTTGACGAGGCTGGCAGCGAACTGCCTCATCACGGCTTCCACGGTGTAGGCGCTGCTCCATCCCCTGGGCGTGAGCAGCTCCATGCAGATGGCACCGCCGTCCAACACGTAGCCGTTCTCCAGGCGCGGCGCCAGCACACGCATGAAGGGAGGCGCGAAGGGGAAATTGTCCGGGAAGGTGACGTTGAGCAGGATGTACTCAGTGTTGGTCTCCTTCATGTCCTGCCAGAGCGCCGAGTCCTTGTCCACCTGGTGCAGTTTCACATTCCAGTCGTACAGGTTGTCGTCGGCCAGCTCCACTGTGATAAAGTTATCGCCCAGGCGCCGGATCTCCTGCAGCTCCTTCATGAGCCGGCGTGTGCGCACCTGCGTGCAGTGCTGCCTGTTAGGTGCATGTGGCTGCTGCTGCTGCTGCTGCTGCTGTTGCTGCTGCTGTTTCTCCTGCTGTTGTTGTTGCTGTTGCTGTTGCTGCTGCTGCTGCTGCTGCTGCTTCTCCTTGCCCTCCTTGCCGGGCGCTTTCTTCTCCCGGACGTCCGAGGCCTTCTTGGCCTTGATTTCAGGCGTGCCCAGGATGCTGGTGTCGCCCCCCGCGCCGCAGTGCTTGGTGCCCCCCTTTTGGCTCTGGCTGGCAGGCTTGGCAGCCTTGCGCGAGCCCTGCTGGTGCTTGGGGTCCTCCGTGTCGCGGTCGTGCAGCCGGATCAGGCCGATCTTACGCAGGAGAGTCGCCATGAGCCGTGCTGGGGGGGCTGGGGGTGGGGGGTTGGAGGGGAGGGGGGGGTT
>JBBIGA010153381.1:0-10977 GCA_037576975.1 Alestes dentex | reverse complement strand
GTTTCAGCTAAAGGGGGGGGGTTGAACCCCCCCCCCCCCCCCCGTGTGCTACGCCCCTGCTAGCAACCATCTCCTACACCATAACAACTGCCTACAAACCACTTAGAAACAACTTCCTATACCATAGTCACCACCTAGCAACACCATAGCCACCATATACCATACCATAGCAACTACCTAGAAACTCACTGGCAACCATTTCCTACACCACGGCAACTGCTTCCAATGCACATAGCAACACCCTAGCAAACACCTTTTATACCACTGCAACCACTGAAAAGCTCCTGAGAAACCAACTCCTACAACATAGCAAATGCCTGGAAACCATTTAGCAACCACATCCTACACCATAGCAAGTACCTTGTTTACCATAGCAACACCCTAGCAAACACCTTTTATACCATTGCAACCACTGAAGTGCTCCTGAGCAACCAACTCCTAGACCATAGCAACTGCCTAGAAACCACTTAGCAACCACATCCTAAGCCACAGCAACTGCCAAGAAACTTAGCAACCACCTCCTACATCAAGTAAAACCCTAAAAACCACCTCCTACATCCTAACAACCATATTGTATACCATAGCTACCACCTTAAAACTTCCAAGCGAAAACCTTCTACACCTTAGCAATTTTCTAGGAACTACTTAGCAACCACCTTCTACACCATAGCAACCACCTACAACCTTCCTACCAACCACCCCCAACACCATAGTAAGTGCCTTGAAACTGCTTAGCAAACACCTTCTGCACCATAGCAACAACCTAGCAAAACCCCTTCCAAGCAACCACCTCTGACACCATGGCCACTGCATAGAAATGTCTGAGCAACCACATCCTACACCATTGTAACCACTTATCGACACTCTAGCAACAACCTTGTACACCATAACAACCACCTAGGAGCTCCCTAGCAACCATCTACTACGCCATAGCAACCACTTAGACTCTCCCTAGAAACCACCTCCTACAGCATACCAATTACCTAGAAACTACTTAGCAACCACCACCTACACTATAGTGAGGACCTAACAACACCTTAGCAACCACCTTGAAACTATTCAGGTCATAACCACATTTGTGTGTCTGGGTAGTTGGCGTGAGGTATCACATGACGTTTGGTGGGTTTTGGACAATGCTTGTCCAAGCCGGATTACCTCAAAAGTGAGCCCTATTTATTGTCTAAGGCATTTTTGCCATATTTTATGGTGAATAGTGATAACACTAGAGATAGATGAGATTTGTTTATGAGTGCAAGTGTTTCCCTCCCAGCAAGAGTAAGTCTCTTTCTGAGCAAGATGTTCTTCAGTGCTTGCTACCAGTGCTGGCAATACCTAATAAAGAAACACACAGTTTCTTTGCCCAGGGGTCCCTTGAAAAATTGCTGAGTTATTACCACACCATTATGCTGTTTAAGAGATGCATCTTCTCTTTATACAAATATACATTTAAATGTATATAAATATAAATGTATCATGTAGCCTTAGGAATAAAGGCCTTGAGAAAACTGTTACCAAATATTTCTTTGAAAAATTGTCTGCTGAACAACTAAAGAACAGATGTGGACTACTTAAAGCACTGATGTACGTCACTCTGGATAAGAGCATCTGCCAAATGCTGTGACTGTAACAGTAACTGATGCATGGCAGAAAAGACGTTTGTTGTTGAACAGATAACTTGAGCTCAGGGCTGGACTGGGACAAAAATCGGACGGGGCATTTTGAGCCTATACCGGCCCACCAGGCTGTCGTTCCGACAGGGGGCGGTGTGGGGTACTGACAGGATTCCACAGTGGCCCAAAATTACCTGCCCAGCCCAAATTTACCAAATGCCTGGTATGCCCGGTCCAGCACTGGCTTGGGTAAAAAAGCTTAATTCTGCTACATAAAAAAATTATGTAAAATGGTACACAGGCAAAAATCTCACATCTGTTGTATGGACTCTTCTCTCTTCTATTGTGTTACTGCTGTGTACCGAAGCCCCTGCTCTGGTTTTGTAAGACCATCAGATCTATGAATGTTGCCCCTGTCTAACCAAGCATCATTCCAGTGTACTGCCACATTATGTCCTGTTATTTGATAATCAGAATTTTCACTCACTTTGCACTTCGTTCAGTGCTGCCTCTCATGCAGTAGTAGTAATTCTGGCAGGTTTACATCCCATCCATTTTCTACCCCTTTATCCCGTACTCGGGGTCAGGGGGGGACTGGAACCTATCCCAGTGTACACCCTGGACAGTCGCCAGCACATCGCAGGGCCACATACAGAGACAGACAACCATTCACACTCACATTCACACCTATGGGCAATTTAGTGTGTTCAACTGGCCTATCCCCAATGTACACATGTTTTTGGCGGTGCAAACTCCACACAGAAAGACCCTGCGCCCAACCCGGGAGTTGAACCCAGGACCTTCTAGCTGTGAGGCAACAGCGCTAACCCCTGCGCCACCATGCCACCCGGTTTACATACCATTTACACTATATTGTTAAATTGCTGTAGTGTCTATTTATTGTTTTGTTACAGATTTACATCCCACTCACACAATACTGTTACATTGCTGTATTGTCTATTAATCCTCTGACCTTGCACGTCAATGCTGCTAGGTGCCTACTGTGCAATATCATACTTACGGTGCAATACTGGCCAGTGTGGAAGGGTTACATCCAATTTGCACTATACTGTTACATTGTTGTGTACGTATCATGTTGTTTCTGTTGTAACTTACACTTTGTTGTAAAAAATAAAGTAACCTCGAACACATACTGGCCCATAATCAAATCCAACAGAATCACTGATGCGGACTACGCACACACCTCAAATGTACCCATGACCTTAGACATCCTTTTTTCCAAACAAACCTCCTCTTCTGAGCATGTTTCTCACCAATGCAAGATCGCTGATCCACAAAATGGATGAGCTGGAACTACTCATGGAGTAGTTCGCTATGTTTAGGACTGCTGTGTTTTAATAATATCGGAAACTTGGCTGAACCCACTGATTCTCGTAGCGGCCGTGCAACTAGCAAACCGAACTGTGCATCGCTGAGACTGACATAAAGACTCCAGTAAGACCAGAGGGGGTGGTTTGTGGGCTTATACGTACATAACAGCTGGTGTATAGATAGTTTAGTCATACATACACACTGTTCACATAACTTAGAGTCAATTTAAGTTAAATGCCGTCCTTTTTTCTTACCGAGAGAGCTAACAGCTGTGCTAATCACGCCTGTTTACATTCCACCCAGTGCTAATGCTAGCATAGCTCTCTCGCTGTTATCAGACACCATCAACAAGCTACAGCAGACTTATCCTGATGGTGTACATATTATAGCTGGGGATATTGATAAGGCAAACTTAAAGTCTGTCCTGCCTAAGTTCTATCGGCATGTTAAGTATCCGACCAGATGACAGAACACATTAGATAATGTCTACACTAACATTAAACATGCATACAGAGCCACACAGCTTCCACACTTAGGCCAGTCAGACCACCTCTCTCTGCTCGATACCCATGCATGCATGCCTCTCAGAAGAAGTACTGCTGCTGTGATCAAGTCCATCACCACATGGCCGGAAGACGCACTTCTTCAGCTTCAAGACTGCTTCACTCGCACCGAATGGAGCGTTTTTGAACATCAGGACCTGGCTGCACACACAGAAGCTGTCCTGTCCTACATCACATTCTGTTTGGGGAATGTTACAGTGAACAAATGCATCCGAGTGTTTCCCAACCTTGGATGACCAGCCAGGTCCGCAAACAGCTCAAGATTCGGAACTCCGTACAGTGCTGCTAGAGCAGATCTGAAAAGGACAATCAAGAAAGCCAAATCTGACTACAGCAGGAACATAGAAAATCACCTCCTGGACAACAACACTCGACAGATGTGGCAGGGTTTTCAGCGGATTACCAACTTCAGGGGGCAAACCCACGCAGCTGGGGACTCGAGCATTGCGCAAGCAGAAGAGCTGAACACCTTCTTCGCAGTGCTTCGAGACTCAAACCTCACAGCTAGCAGTGACACCATCCAGGGGCGTCAGAAGCATTTTTAATGTGAGGGGTACGCATCAGTCTACATGTGGGGATGGGGTTTGGGTGTGTGGGCGGGGTTGCTGCATGTGTGCAAAGTCTCGTCCTTTTAGGGGGTGCGGGTGTTTGGAAACCCTGTTGAATCTTGAATCTTGAATCTTTCACGAAAGAATCCACTACACTTAATCGATAGAAGAACACACACACCACTGGAAATCCGCTCGGGTTTGGATCCAACTCACTGCATGCAAGTGAAGTGAACCGTCAGTGCACAGACAGGCTGCTTGGATTTCCAGTGGTGTGTGTGTGTTCTTCTATCGATTAAGTGGAGTGGATTCTTTCGCGAAAGATTCAAGATTCAACAGGGGTTTCCTAACACCCCCACCCCCTAAAAGGACGACTTTGCACGCATGCAGTAACCCCGTCCCCACCACAAACCCCACCCCATGCCCAGACCCCGCCCCCACGCGTCCCCCTCACATTAAAAATGCTTCTGACGCCCCTGGATCCGAACATGAGTTTGTTATGTACATAAAAGCTTATGGTCATCTCAATGTCCCGAGAAAGAGTATGTGAGAGAAAAAAGCAGTGAGCCAAGTCAAACTGAGGCATACACTACACTGAGAAATAGTCCATCACTGAGCTATCACACAACTTTTATACAATTGACTCTTTTATACAATAGAAACCAGAGTCCCTGGAAAAAACACAAGGGGAACAGAGGATTTCTCTACCAGCAAGCTAATGGTTAATATAGTTTGTGTGTATGTTTGTGTTTTCTCCTCATGATCCAGACATCTCCTGCTACTAGATCTTCCGAGTCAGTAAGTATTCATGTCATCCTGTCATAAATGACCTTTGTGTGAGAAGAAATAGAGGCAGAAAACAGAGGCAGGCTAAAACCTATCAGATAATATTTTACTGTTTTTAAGTTTAAGGACAGCCACCCATTTGGACCCAGCTGTACAATGGGTCCAGTGGTGTCAAACTAAAACAAGTCTTAACAATACACATTTAGTGGTTTAAACATAACATGACACAACAGTTTTCTATGACTTTTTCCTTCATACTGGCCTGTAACTCAATGGGGATGCGCAATAATTTAAGTGGGCAATCCAAATGCCACTGTCATATTCATTCTAAAAGTCTTTACCTTCGTTTTAAACTGATGCTGGGAAACGATTAAAATGTTTAAACAAATAAGGAGCTTTTTAACAGAAGTGTTCCCTTTAACACAGTTACACAGCTGTGGTTCACATACTTCTTGTCAATCTCAACTTAAGCATTAATGTAATTCACGTTTTATCTAGTTAGCTATAGAAAAACAAATTCCCATGCAGAGCATGGGGAGGATGACCATTATAGCAGCTGCAAAGGGGAGCAACTCCATATTAAAGCCTACATTTCTGAATGCAGTGTCATTAAAGACCCTCTTGGTGTAATGGTCCCATTACTGTTTTTTCCATATAGTGTATGTTGACTTGTGGGCGTCTGTACTGTCCATCATAAAAATAAGACAAGAATATACATACGTTTCTTCTGGAATCAAGAATATCATGGAGAATCTGTCCTCTTTTTGCTGCTGTACTCTTCTGGGAAGACTTTACACTATGATCGGAACATTGCTGTGAGGATTTGATCGTGTTCAGCCACAACAGTAGTACTGATGTTGAATGAATAGTTCTGGAACATGGGGGGCGGAACCATATAGGGGGACCAACTCCATATGAAAGTCTATCTGAATGCAGTGTCATTAAAGTCCCTGTTGGTGTAATGGTCAGGCATCCCAATACTTTTGTCCATATAATATGACGTAGAGCTTCATGCTGCGCGCACACACGAGCACAAAACAAAATAACTTTCAAAATAAAAGGATTTTTAAAAACCTGCGTTAACGTGCGATAAAAGAATTGTCGGCTTAAATAATGTAAGTAAATAAATGTGTTAACGCGATAATAAAGTGTTACTGTGCCCAGTCCTATTTTGGACTTAAATGAGCAAATCTGATTGCTGTGTTACAATGGACTTGATTAATGTAGCAACAGTGGATAAAACTATCAGGATGGTAGTTAAATATGATCTAGACAAATCATCATCGTGTCCATCAAAAACTTTTTCCTGTAACTACACAGATATAAGATACAGTCATGCAGAGATGTTATATTTGGCCCAAACCTGTTAGGTATTTGTAGGTGCCCATTAATTTCTTTGCAATTTTACATTTCCTTTTCCAACACCAATAACAGTTAATGATAGGAAACTTGCTTATGCATCTTTTTTTTTAGACCAAGCAGTAAAACGAGTTTTACGGGAGAGAACAAGCATACTAAAGACTATCTCTAGTAAATACTGACTGCAGTATATATAGTGCAAGGTTCAAGGTAACTTTATTGTCATCATCAGCAGTATACACATACATAGTGTTATGAGACGTTTCTCAGTATAAGACAAGATGTACAGCCATGAAAAAAAAATTCCTGGGCATTTTTTTCTGGGCATTGTAAATGTAAATGTAAAATGTGCTTGTCACTATTGTTTTATACACACTTGATTCAAAATTCCATACAAAACTGTTTCAATATTACATATACATAATACCTTGGAAATGTTAAACTACACAACACTCTTACATTATTTTACAATTGCAACAATTAAAATAGTGATGTTAAGAGCAGAGTGCGTGCATGTGTGAGCTCTGTTTCATCCCATCAGAAATTGAATCACGATTGAAGCTGCTGGAATACAGCACATAGCATAGCTGCTATACATACACTATTGCACTTACAACTCATATGGAGGCATTTCTTACTTTTTACTCAGCTCACACTGCAGTAGTTCAGAAAAGAACAGCAACCTGTGCATTTTACACACACACTGACAAACAGTGAATAGGAAAAAAAATTGTACAAACAGTGAACAGAAAAAAAGGGAAAAGTGGTCTTTTATTTTTTTCCATGGCTATTTCCAAACCTTAAATTCTGTTTAGCCAACACCTGCCAAATATTGTGTAGGTTCAACTCCTGCCACCAAAACAGCTCAGACCTGTTGAGACATGGCCTCCACAAGTCCTCTGAACGTGTCCTGTGGCATCTGCCACCAAGATGTTAGCAGCAGGTCCTTTAAGCGTGTATTCCCCCTTGGCAATCCACATCGATTCGTGCCTGAGCATATTTGACCCCTACAGTCCAGTTCACCTAACGAGTGTGACTGCTGCATACTGTAATCAGGCATTGTGCTCTGGCCTGCTTGGAAGAGTAGGGCTTTGTTCAGTTGGATGTGGGCACATGTGGGTATATCTGGTGTCATAAACTGCACGGAATGTAAGCACTATAATGTCAAAATTGTCCCATTTTACATCTAAAAATCTTAAAAATCTTCTTGCACACAAACATGATTCCAAATAAGACAAAGTGTGAATACAGTCATGCAAAGCATGAGAATGTTTGTTTTCAACACAGAATACTCCTTTTGGCAGAGGACAGTGGTCAGTCTGTGAACTGCAGCTATGCAGCCCCATATGCAGCAAACTGTGAGGCACTGTGTGTTCTGCATGACCAGCATGATATTTTTCAGCGGTTTGTACTACAGTAGCTCTTCTGTGGGAACAGACCAGACAGAGTTGGCTTCACTCCACTCATGCATCAGTGAGCCTCAGGGGTGCCCATGGCCCTGTCACCAGTTCACCAGATGTCCTTCCTTGAGTCTATTTCGGTAGGTACTAACCACTGCATACTGGAAACACCCCACAATATGTTTGTTTGGAGATGCCATCACAATTTGATCATTGTCAAAGTCACTCATATACTTTATCTTGCCCATTTTTCCTGCTTCCAACACATCTTCAAGAGCTGACTGTTCTTATGCTGCCTAATATTTCCCACCCCTTGAAACCCTGAGGTACTGGGTTGGAGGTATCTGGGAGTGGGTTGGTTGGACAACTTGACCCTGGCGCACACCACGTACACCTGAAAGAACTCTTTAGCATCTTAGGCCCTTTGTAGAAGAGAAAGAGTCCTCTTGGTTCCAGGATTGCCTGCCAGGACCAATGAGTGACCCCATTGGTGGACGTCGGACCGAGGAGCTGATGGAACGTAGAGTTTTCCAGGTGGGGTGCCTGCCGGAGGGGGTTCCAAGGTCTGCCCCTGGTGTATCTGATCTTCGAGCTGCCAGCGGAGAGGTGAAATAATGATTTGGAGTGACAGAACAGGCACGGGGTCTGCCCAGGGGCTCTCCTTGCCTCGTGCTGACAAGACAGGGCATCCACCATGTTTTGAAATTGGTAGGAGTTGGAAATTTAACTGTTTAAAGAACAGTGACTACTGCGCCTGCCTAGGGTTGAGTCACTTGGCGTGTTGGATAGTGATGAGGTTCTGGTGGTCCATCCAGACCATAAATGGGTCACCGCCACCCTGGAGTCAGTGATGCCATTCTTCCAGCGCTCACTTGATGGCCAACAGCTCATGGTTCCCTACCCCATATTGCTATTGCGTGGGATTGAACTTCCTGGACAATAAACTGCATGGGTGCAGTTTCTGGTCTGGACCTCGCTGAGACGACTCATACGCCCACATCGGAGGCATCCACCTCCACAAGAAATGGATGGATCCGGGTGAAGCAGGATGTGTGCTGTGGTGAAGAGGTGACAGAGTCACAAGGGGGTTGGTTAGCCAACTAAGAACACTCTGCACACAGAGTGGAGGTGATATTGGCTGGTTTGGTGAGGGCAGTAAAAGGCGCCGCAACTGACCTGAAACCCCGGATAAAGCGGTGACAGAAATTAGCAAACCCCAGGAAGTGCTGTAGCTGCTTAAGCATCTTGGGTAGGGACCAATTACGCACAGTGTCCAGCTTCTGGGGATACATGGCCACATCTTGGGAGGAGATAACGAAACCAAGAAATCTGGTGGACCGCTTGTGTAAATTGCATTTATCCAACTTGCAGAACAGCTGACATGCTCTGACATGTTGGGTGTGTTCCCCGGTGGTCTTGGAGTAAATATCGTCAAGGTAGACGAATACCCAGTGACCCAGCATGTCTCGGAGGACACTGTTTATAAACTGTTGAAAGACCGCCGGGCTATTGCCCAATCCAAATGGCATCACCAATGTTTCATAGTGACCAGTGGGAGTGATAAATGCCATCTTCCATTCATCACCCTTTCTGTTGCGCACAAGATTGTAGGCACTTCGCAGGTCCATTTAGTGAAAATGGTAGCACCAGACAGAGTCCAGGGTAGTATTGGTGAATGGAAGAGGGTGACGGTTCTTTACGGTGATCTTATTCAGCCCCGATAGTCAACACAGGGGTGGAGACCCCCGTCTTTCTTCTTAACCAAGAAGAACCCCGTGGCCACAGGAGAAGAGGGCCTGAAGGTTCCATGGCACAGCCTCTTGTGACATACTCTTCCATTGTCTTTTGTTCTCCCACAGAAAGAGAGAATAAACGGCCGTGGAGCTGGGCTAAGATAGTAAAGCTGGTGAAATGGCAGTTTGACGGCGGCTTGAAGACCTCCGCCAGGTCACGGTATGGGACGGGAATGGTCTCTGTGTCGACATCGGAGGCCTTAGACTCCCCGAGCACGTCTCAGCCGTCGCCTGGAGACAGAGCTCCAGACAACTCGGGCCCCATTGGAGGAACAAGAAGTTGGATGTGCTCACGATGATCTCCAATGAAGAGGGTGAGAGGTGATGTCTGGTGAGTGAGGGGGCTGGAGGCCAAGGGCCGACTATCAATGGCGATGATAGTAACAGGCGGTATGGGAGACAAGGAGTGGCCAGACCGGGTGAAGGGTTCCCCTGCTCACCAGGTTGGACCGTTTCCCTGAACAGAGAGGGCAGACCAGACTGCCGCCTTTGGATGCCTAGCCTCTGCAGCTAGCTCATGATGAGCTCGTTCAAGAGATGTGAGCTCTTGTTTAAGCCCGCTGATCATGGCTGACTGCCGAGACATGGTTTCACAAAAAGCGGCAAAATCCACTGGGTTCACAGTTTCTGACTTGGTCATCAGGACCCAGGTCAAACTGTTAGCCCAGTGTAGCGTGGTGGATGAACCCAGTTGCGGATTGAACAGGAGGGGTTGGTTAGCCACGCAGTTCATCTAAGAACACTGTGCACACAGAGTACGGAATCCCACCGGAAGTCCTCGTTCTCACACACATGGTAATGTGACCGGAGTGCTCACGTGTCCAGGTGGGGTTGAGGAGAGTTGAGTCAGGCATGAACTCAGTGATTGAGTACCGTGTGTAACCACGTCCTTGTTTATATAGGACGAGACGCACATCATTTATGGGATCCTGTGCACGTCACGTGAATGGTGTGCAGTTTTTTTAATTACTTTTATGCGCATCTCACATATACACACACTTCTATGTTGTCGTCTTGGAGGGAAAAACTATATACATTAACAATTTCAGAGCATTAGCGACTTCAGATTTTTTCAGACCGACTTATCCATCAACAAAGTTGAAGTCGAGTTGACTAGTTATCACACATGCAGCAGAGGAACACAGGTGTCCAACATTAAGCAACTTTTAATAAAGTTCTCTGTAACATTAACAGTCAACATGACAATTAAACAAAATAAAACATAGGGAATACCTTGAATTTTCTGATAAATTTAAGTGTAAAACAGAAAGTGGGAACAGCTTAAGCCGCGGCAGCCACTCAGAGTCCTCCAAACTGGACGATTCTCTGTAGTGCTACCGTTAGCCATGTTAGCAAGCAGATGCTGTTTCAGTTGGCCATGCAGAACGCTCGTACTTTTATTATACTTTAACACCAACTTGTAGATTGTGCAGGTCACCGTGCTGTTTGTGTGGTCTGGAGTGAAATATCTCCACACATGTGATGTGTGTCTGTCACCTCATCTTGTTGTGGTCTTGTGTTTATATTCCCCTCTAGGCACCAACAGTACCGCCCTTTTTATGAAGTGACTATAATAATTGGTTAAG
>JBBIGA010153380.1:0-38643 GCA_037576975.1 Alestes dentex | reverse complement strand
AGAGAGAGAGAGAGAGAGAGACAGAGAGAGAGAGAGAGAGACAGAGAGAGAGAGAGAGACAGAGAGAGACAGAGAGAGAGAGAGCGCGCGATGGAGAACATGTTTGTAAGGAAGAGATTAAAAATGAAAAAGAGTAAGTGAGAGAGAGAAAGAGATTAGAATGAAAAAGTGAAAGTGAAAAAAGAGAAAAAAGTGAGTGTGTGGGGAAGAAAAAGACCAAGTAATAAAAAAGAGAACAAGTGAGAGCTAAAGAGAAAACGAGACAGAAAAAAAGAGTGAGTAAGGCAGAGAGAATGAGTGAGAAAGTGCATAAGAGAGAAAGAGACAGAGAATCTGTGAGATACAAAAACGCAGTTATAATAATTCCCCAGTCGAATAAAAGCTCAGCACGATCAGATCAAATGCATCTTCAGTTCGTCTCTGTTGGGAACACTGCACACACTCCCTGTCTAGTCAAAGATTCTGTATATATATTTAAACATGAAAGTGCTTTTAAACACTTATGAGATCATTATGATTTGATTAGGACTATCTGGAGCTGTGCTGTGATAGTAATGGACACTTTAATAACAAGAGTATGTTCTCACCATCACTGAACATGAAGGTCACAAGTTCATGTCTAACATGGAAACACGAGATTTGGAGATTACATCCTTCCGCTGTGCTTTCACTGGATAGGGTGCTAATCCCTAAGTTTGATGATACGCCACAAACAGTCTGTTTTCTTATGTTTTTCAGTGAGGAGCTGTACAGAGGAGCCATAAAGAAAGTCTGTGTTACAGTACAAAAGGCAAAAAGGTTTTTCATTTTTTAAAAGTGAAAGACAACCCGAAGTGTAAAAAAAAAAAAAATAACATTGTGCCATATATTAAATGCTTGCACTCAGGAACTGAGCCACAATCCCATCAAGAGCCTCACTGAACACTATCAGCACTATCAGCAAAAGAACTTCCTATTTCTAAAGCAGCTGACCCCTTAAAATGCTCCTAGTTCCACTTTTAATCTGCTGAGTTATTCGGCAGAATTAACTATATTAAAAAACAAAACAATTGTGAGAGTGAAGAAGTCCTAGATATTCATAGGGATCAAGGCGTTAAATCTAACCACATATTGTTAACCGGTGCATCAGCATCAGTTAAACGCATTTTAACACATTTCTCTGTGCATGCTGTATAATGAATCTAGCAAAATGCAAGTGGACTATAATCAGTTTAGTTGGCCAGTCAAATCAAACAAGAAGCATTTTCCTGATCTCTGAGGCCTGGCCTAATTGTGGGCTCGCCAAAATCAGCCTGCATCTGTTACTGTGTTAGTATTGGCACTCGACTCCCTTGTTCCCTCGACCTCTTTCAGAAGACACCAGGAGACTAAGTCCAGCTTGAGAGGACGTGTACTCCATCAAGAGATCGACCGCAGGAGAAACAAACCAGTGCTAATCAGTGGTAGCGCCCGCTGATTGACTCACTGACTGTGCTGGAGAGGGGCTGACTGAGCGTTAATGGAACTTAGGCAGAAAGGAGCAAAGAAAGAATTAAAGAAAGAAGCGATCACCTATGTGTGTGTGTGTGTGTGTGTGTGTGTGTGTGTGGAGTTTAACTTTACGTCAAACGATTAGGGTGTGAGTATGAATGCTTCCTACTGTGATTAAGAATGGCGTTATCTGGCTGCCAGCAAAGTGGACTCACACCCCCACAATCTCTAAATCTAGACTAGAAATCCCCTATCGGCGCAATGAAAGCACAGCTTAGCAGTGCAGAGATGAGACCTCTGGCTGGGAATTAGGCTCAAGAGCCAGCTGTACGCAGGCCCAGCGGTGCTCAAACCGGAAACTATCAGGCTTTTCAATACTGCTGTGATCCAAGGCCTAACTGAGCATCTGCAAAACCAAGTCTTAGCCTTCCCTTCTGAGTGCACTCAGGTGTGCTGCACTGTCAGGAAACTGTAAATGTGCAGTAACACACATCCTGCACATCCCTGGAGGGTGTGTGGGCCTTAATCACCGGTTGTGTCCGCCTTATACACAGATCTGGCTGCAATTATCCATAAATGTATTTAAAATAGAAGACAGTTTGATTGGTCAAAATGCTTTCTAGCTGTGTTGTAAATATCTCTTAACAATGTGCTTTTTTTTTTTATCATTCTGCTGAACAACAGTGTTACCAACACATTACTCATAGTGCAGTTAGTTTTTAGAGCTTTCTTTGCTTTACGTTGCTTCGTAGCAAAGCTGTTATATAAAAGCAACAGAACACTGGAGGCCATATGTCATCATGAATAAATACCACGAAAGAACATTCTGCCTTGTGTTACACTGCTTAAAGAGCCCTTATTTTGGAAAAAAGTAAAATTCCATACACTGGTGCTTGAATGTTTGTGGACCCTTTAGAATGTTCTATATTTCTGCATAGATATGACCTAAAACAACATAAAATGTTGATATAAATGTCATACTTGGCAATTGGTTTAGTGAGGAACATGATCCAATATTACACATCTGTAAGTGGCAAAAGTATGTGTACCCTTTCTTTAAGTATGTGGTGTGACCCCCTTATGCAGCAATTACTGCAGCTAAGAGTTTCCTGTATCAGTTGATCATTCGCTGTGGCTTGGAGGAATTTCAGTCCATTCCTCCATTCAGAACAACTCTGGGATGTTGGTGGGTTTCTTATGGGTTCGAGTCAGGACTTTAACTAGACCATTGACCATTAACTTATTTCTTCTCGAATCACTCTTTGTTAGAATGACCTGTGTGCTCAGGGTCACTGTGCTGCTGCATGACTCTTCAGATTTCTCTCGAGATTTGGGTAAATACTTCTGCCACTCACATTTTCTTCAATAAATAAATGATTGAGTGTAATATTTTTTTTGTTTAACTGAAACAAATGAAACACAAATATTTGTGCACTGAATATGGGACCTAAACTGCAGAAAGTTTGAGTTCATTGTTGCAGTGAAGCCATAAAATCCATATCCACCTATTTAGCCTACAGCAGTGTTGCTTTGTCCATTCTCTGAGAAACATTTCAGCCCAGACTGCTTTTTGAGCTTGACACAGTACAGGGGTCCTTCACAAATATCAGTTTTAACGGTGCAGTAACAAATACAGGGTGCAAAATGGAGTGAAAATCAATTATGACTGTATTTAGTACATAAACTCTGAAGGGGGCCTGCAATAAAAATACAGGGACTTAGAAACAGTTCATTTAAGTTTGGTTAACTCAGCTTGAAGCAGCAGCAGTAGATGGGGGATACAGTTTCTCCCTAAACCACACACACATTTAAATTTGATAATGGAGTGGAGCGCAACTTTTGTGAAGTCCACATGACTGTGCTGCCTTATTAGTTACAGCTTGGCCTGCCGTTTTTCTCTTAGATCACTTAGATCTAAACGTCTCTGAGGGTTTCCAACACATGCAAAATGTCTTTCTTTTGCTTCTGTCTGTCTCTCTCTCTCTCACTCTGCCTCATCTGCTGTCATCCTGATCAGGAACAGCACACCTGCAGCTCAGGATCTTCATTCATCACATACAAATACACATGGTGGTCTCAAACCACTACATCCCTACTGTTTTAGCCCTATATTATGTTTTTCCTATTTCAATAGTATTTTAGTATTTATTAGGTGGTCTTCAACTCAGTTTTCACAGTATGGCAAACGTTATTGCTCCAACCTAAATCATAATACATATGGCACAACAGAACTGGTTGGGAAAGAGGGGGCACTTGGGCACCTGGCGGCCCCTAAGGATCAGTTTGAAGACCGCTGCCCTAATACATAGGCTCCCAATCTTAGGGCCCCCACATTTTGGTGGGTTTTTTTCCTGCTCTAACACACCTGCTTCAACCCAGGAATTGATAAGCTGCTAGTCGGATCAGATGTGTTGAGAGAAGGGAAAACACCAAAATGTGCAAGAGTCTCCAGGACCAGGCTTGAGAACCAACGACATAATAGACTGTGAGGTAGACAGGACAGTAGACAGATCAGTGTTGACAACTCTGACGATGGTATGACCTCCGCACTGAGCCTGCATGCGGCCTGCACGCCACTGTCCCACACAGTAACCCCCTGACTTACCACGTTCTCATTTACCTCACCTCACTCTGCACTGAATGAAACGCCCTGACTGAAAGTACCGACAAAGACAATAACACAAACACTCAATACCAGTTTTACAAAGAGTATCCATACACATTCCACATTTTAGTCTGAAAAGGAAAAGTAACACACATATTGCATGTCTTTATGGGTGAACTTCACCCTCTGTAGCCGGAAAACATATGGTCTGTCATTAGGAACAATTCCAGAGTCTGGTTTTATATTCATGTTATCTTCAGTATGTTCTTTTTAACCCTCACATGATAAAGTACCGTCTCTTTTGGTAATCAAACCCTTTTTTTTTTCATTTACAGTCTTAAGGCGTTTTATGAACCACATTTGGCATTTCAATTTACATATACAAAATTCAGACACAATTCAGGGCTCGCACATGACACCAAATGCTTGTAATCGTTACTTAACTGGAGGACCTTGCAAAGCAGGAGTAAGATTTAAGAAATTCTAAAGATAATTTTACAGGCTTGAACTTTTCTGTTCTCACAGTGCTGTTCTACTTAACAAGCTAATGCCACTGACTGTCCATTTCTCACCAGCACAAGAGAAGTCCACAGGTTCTGTTTTATGAGAAGGTGTTCCTGTAAACCAGATCTGTTTCGACCAGCTGCTAAGGGCCCCAAACAACTGGGGGACCCACAGTAAAAATATATATATGTATATGTATGTATGTATACACACCATGGGTCCCCAGTGTCATGTATATATATATGTGTGTGTGTGTATTAGGGCATTAACGACTTCAGATTTTTTCAAGTCGACTTATCCGTCATCAAAGTCAAAGTCGAGTCAACTAGTTGTTTGATGACGTCACACAGACGCAACGGAGGAACACAGGTGTCCATCATTGAGCAAGTTTTATTAAAGTTCTCGGTAACATTAACAGTCAACATGACAATTAAACAAAAAAAAAAAAAACAAAACAAAGGCTGATATCTTGAATTTTCTGGTAAATTTAAGTGTACAACAGAAAGTGGGAACAGTATAAGCCGCGCCGCCACTCAGTGTCCTCTGGACTGGACGAGTGCTAGCGTTAGCCATGTTAGCTAGTGGATGCCGTGCAGAACGCCGGTACTGTTACTGTACTTTAACACCGACTTGCAGGTTGTGCAGGTCTCTGTGCTGTTTGTGTGTCTAGAGTGAAGGACCTCCACACATGTGATGTGTGTCTGTCTCTTGTTTTGTTGTGGTTTTGTGTTTAGATTCCACTCGCACCAACGTTACCGCCCTTTTTATGAAGGGACTATAATAATTGGTTAAGTCATGGAACGCATGTCAGCGTCAGCCAATCAGAGGCAGAGACGAGGGGGCGAACGAGGCCCGGACGTCACAGCTTTTTTCATGGCAAGATATACATTTTCATACATTTAAGTGCTAAATTATTAAGAAAAATATCATTTACTAATTTTGCAACATAAATATTTACATAAATTCAGCCACATTTCCATATAAAAAATAACTTTTTTTTGGTATTGTGGAGAGAAACAAAGAAAGCGCATCTTGGGATGGTGAAATGCCACTGTACTGAGGGGTGGGAGGTTTGAAAGTAGCCAATAGAGAACGCTATTTATTTCTCCTTGTTGCTGATTGGCTGCTTCCCTTTGACATAGCGGCAGTCCAGAATTTCCATATTTGGGGGCATATTTAGGGTTTACACTATAAAAATAAGCATTTTTTTACCACATCACAACGCGGTTCTTGACTATATGCAGGTGCTCTTGGAACGTATATGTATGTGTGTGTGTGTGTGTCCTAAAGGACAGTAACATTTCCATACATTGTTTTCTTTAATCAAAATTAAGAATTAATTCTAAAGTGCCTATTTGTGTAGCAGCTAAGCCAACACAAAGATCATTTCTTCTAACCAGCCCTCAGCTGTTTATCAATAGACCACAGTGGGGGGAAAAACACTAATTCCTAAATGTTCTCATTAAAGCCACAAGGACAGGAATCTCATATATATCCAATCTAGGTCCACATGTGAAAGAGTCTCTGATTTGAAAGGACCAGATCAAACATCAGATCTGGGTCATATTGAAGCAAAGAACAGGATCTGTGCCACTCTGATTCGATATAAAGCAGTCCAGCCTTGCTTCCCTTAGCCACTGACCACACACTGAATGGAGGAAGCTGAAGAAGCAGTAAGGAGCGCCAGCTTCATCACACTGAGTGAACAGCACAGGCCTCTCTCAGACTGATTGTCACCTGGCAGTTCCCTGTCAGCCTCTGAACATACTGAACGTTTGACATTTACCATCATTCGACCACCACGAATGCAGTCAAGTGGTTGATAGAGCCCTGCTATCCTTTATGTTATCTCTAGACTTAAACCAGGCCTTAAGAGCTCATGTATGGACTCTCTTATAGTAAATGGGCCATTCTGTTCCTGTAGAAACGGAGGGGTCCGCCTGAATTCATGGCAACACTGGACCTGTCTCAGACCGGGACAGGGATCTGCTCTGGCAGAGAGAGATCTCGTGTCATGGTGGCTGTAGTGGTTTCTGTCTCCTCTGCATCCTCACACCGCTGGATCACGACTCCAGCAGCTTGGACGCGTCGCGGGAGCGCGCACGCGCCAGAACACGCGCTGCGATTTTTCACTAACGGCTCGCGCCAGCCGTTCCAACCGCCATGTGAGACCGTTAGAGGAGAGCAGGTCTGAGAGAGAGGCGCAGCCGCAGCTCTGCACCATTCACCGGCTTATATTCAGGGATCAGAACACTGTAATACTGCTAGCGAGCTAGCAACGGGCTAACAGACATCCAGAGAGAGAGAGAGGGAGAGAGAGAGAGAGAGAGAGAGAGAGAGAGAGAGAGAGAGAGAGAGAGAGAGAGAGCAGACGACGAACGGTGGACCGTTATGTAGATGAAAACACAGATGTCAAACTAAACGCAGCACGGAGGGTATAGTAATGTGGCGAACAGAAAATCTTTGTAACGTACAACAGAGCATCAAAGTTAGAGGCGAAATATTTAGTTTTTAAACGAGAGAAGCCCTGCAGACACAGTATAATAACGTTATAGCGGGAACAACGATCCTAACGGGCTACAACACATCCCTGTTTCTTATGCAGCAACACCACACATCTCTTTCCTATACATTAACACCATACATCCCTCTTTTCTATACAGTAACACCGCACATCCCTTTTCTATACATTAACACCGCACATCCCTCTTTCCTACACAGTAACACCATACATGTCTTTTTCCTTTACATTAACACCACACATCTCTTTCTTATACACTGACACACCTCTTTCCTACGCATCCCTCTTTCGTACACATTACCACCTCTCCTTCCTATACAGTACACACCTCGACCCGCACCGTTCACATCCCTAATAAACCAGCACACGCTCCTGATTGCTGAGCAGAGCTTAAAGCCGGGAAAGGACAGGACTGCTCTGTTATAGTTACCGTTATCTCTCCGTGCAGACTCTCTGTGACCTCGGCTCGTCTTCCTATATGTCCGAACGAAATGAGATTTGAAGGCTGCCGGCGTTACGAGAGAGAGAGAACGAGGGGCGGAGGGAGGGGGCCAGCGTGTCGTGAGGGTGGGAGGAGGAGGTGTGAGCTGAGGTGGATACTAGGAATGCAGGAATAAAACGCAGAGTGTTTTCCACCCCCTGCTGGAGCTGCAACTTCACTACAGCACGAATAACGGATGGGTTGGGGGGGGGGGCAGGCTGTCCTAATGCGTCACCAAAGCCACGCCCCCGCACTCGATGACCTTGACGTAAAATATAACAGGAGTGTGTGGCTGGATGCATCCCTACCTACTTTCACACCAATTTGCAGAGAAACGGACAAAAACAAAACAAACAGCAGCAAAATATGTCCACGCTGTACATTTATTACCAGCAAACCATTTTTGTCAGTTATTTAGTACATGTCCTTTTGAATTATCCACACTGCTGGATGCAAATATTTGGTCCTACAATTTCATGGTTCAGACTGAGTTAAAATAAAATAAAAAAAAAAAAGGCCAGATCATTAACCAGTCATGAATAAGCTGGCATAAGCTCGTAAATGCTCTAGCAAGGGTTCAGTTTAACAAGGTGGTTTATTCATCTGTCTGCAACATTGCAGATTGTTTTGAGGCTCATTTCCTTCGAGAGACAATGTGAAAAAGTGTGTTCAGCAGGGATCTGTGAGGAGCTGAATCAGGACAACAGCAGCTCAGTCACTCATAGCAACAAAACGTGCCTGTTGGGGCCGTAATTTGCATGGATGGGAGACCCAGAAGAATCGTGTGCCCAGGGTTCATATGTCTTGTATTAAATAGATTTGTTTTTTATGAATAGTGTATGTGTCCAGCACATTTAGTGTGATGTTTTGTGTACATTATGTAGAGTCTGAAAAATGTCCCCATGCTCTTCTCCAGAATGTGTGTCAGCTTGATTCCGATTGAGAAGAGGTTGTTGGGTTCTCTGTCTCTAGGCCCACTCGCTTTAGCGACTCTTTGTACTTCCTCTTCCCCAGATTCACTATGTCCTCCACTTCCTCTGCCAGGTCCCGCCTGCCGCTCTCCAGCAGCGCTTCAATAAGTCGGGGGACTGCTCCTTTTCCAGCATTCTGCTGCCCTCTCGCCCAATGAAAAAGCATTTCCAGGACCAGGGCTCCCAAGTTATCTCTGATAGAACAGACATAGTTATGAAATATGTTGACAGAAAGGCAGACAGACCAAAACAGGCAAATATACACACACACACACACACACGCACACTAAATATACAACAATCTGTCGAAACATTAAAAGCAACTGCCTAATACCGTGTAGGTCTCCCTTGTGCAGCCAGAACAATGCTAACCTGTTGAGGTATGGACTGCACAAGACCACTGAAGGTGTGCTGTGGTACCAGAATCTCATCAGCAGGTAAATGTCAAAGTAACACCCACAAGAACTTCAGGATTCAAGGTTTCCAGCAGAACATTGGCCAGAACACCACACTATCTGCAGGCTTGCCTTCATCCCATAGTGAATTGTGGTGCCATCTTTTCTCCAGGTAAGTGACACATGCACACCTAGCTGTCCATGATTCATCAGATCAGGCCACCTGATCTGATCTTTACTCACCACTCCAGGTATGTTCCTACTCTCATGTGCCCATTTTAGGAGCTTTCAGAAGGATGGGGTCCGCAAGAGCTCTCTGACTGGTCTGCAGCTATGCAGCCCCGATTACAGCAAGCTGTGATGCTTTTTCAGCAATTTGGGCTACAGTAGCAGTTAGACTGAACCAGACATTCCAGCATTCACTAACCACAGACATCAATGAGCACTGGGCACCCATGACTGTCACAGGATAACCCGTTGTCCTTCTTTGGACCACTTTTGGTAGGTGCTGACCACTGAGAACAGCCCACAACACCTGCTGTGTTAGAGACGCCCTGACCCAGTCCTCTAGCCATCACAATTTAGCTCTTAGTCTCTCAGATGCTTAGACTTGCATTTTCTTGGCTTTCAACTCACCAGTTTCAAGAGCTGACTGTACATTTGCTGCCTAGTATATCCCACTCCTTGACAGGTGCCACTGTGACAAGACAATCAATGTTGCTTATATATGTTACATATCTCTGTCCAAGCCTTAGCCCCATATATCTGAGGATGTGGGCTGAAGCTTGGACAGTGATATAAAATTCAAAGACAAGACTGAGAAGAGCCAGGGGAAATAAATAAATAGCACACAACACTGAGATTCTCTTCTGTGTTCTGTGTGTGTGTGTGTGTGTGTGTGTGTGTGTGTGTGTATAATCTCCTGCAGTGTCCCAGATGGCATACTGATGACTGACAGGAAAGAGATTAAACAAAAACATGCTGATTTTTTCCCTTGCCATCTTTCTCTGTCTTTTATATCCACTGATGCATATTCATGCTCCTGCCTCATTATCTCACCAGCTCAAGCACAGACATTACTAAGCAGTGTTTCCAATGGTAACCCACCAAGGCTATAAAAATAAATAAATAAATCAAACAACAAAACACACCACCCTCCATCAAAAAAGCAGAAACACTGCTAAGCATAAACATTACCCCTCCACATACAAAGTACTCATACACATACAAATACATCTGATATATAAATGTATGTGCAGTGCCCTCACCTAAATACTGGCGTAGTAAAGTTCTTTCTTTTTTTTTTATAATTTCTTTCATGCTGTCATGCATATACTACACAAAGTGCGCGCGCGCACACACACACACACACACACACAACACAACTGTAATAGCAGCGCAGAATCCATATATCAAGAGACACCAGCAGGAACTGAAGTGTGTAAAACAGCACCATCCGGTGGCAGGCAAGAGTCCAGGCCCTGCTGTCTGGGTACCGCTCACACCGACACCCACCTGTGTTTGAAATGGATGCGATCCAGCTCTTGGTAGCTGATCCCCAGATTAATGCCAATGCAGCGCCAATCCTGGGTGATACGTAGTGAAATGGTCAGCAGGTTGGTCTCTGTCAGATAACCACTCTCTGGATCACCAAGGTTCAGTGGAGGGTACTGCTTCTCTGAATACAAACTGCCCTCACAGTCAGTGCCCTGTGTGTGTGTGTGTGTGTGTGTGTGTGTGTGTGTGTGTGTGTGTGTGTGTGTGTGTGTGTGTGTGTGTGTGTGTAAAGAAGTGACAAGGAAATAAGGACTGTGAGTGAAAAATATGAAGATTTTTCAGACTCAAATTAGATAATTTTGTGTAGAGAAAAGGTACATGCTTATAACTTGCTAGGTTTCCCCTTTTTCGACAAAATAATAGTTTCTTGATCTTAACATTAATTTTGAAAGCAGCAAGACTGTCCATAAATCAACCTGATTTGCAATGTCTACCACCATATTTATATTCACTGTGTCAATTTACAGGAAGCCTGAGGGGAAGCGTGGCCATCCACTGGCTGTCGAGGCCCTTCCTCTTCCGAGCCACTTCCTCTGGCAGATTGCTGGGTACTTCACCTCTGTAGAATGACACCTAAGGAAATGAATACCAACTTGTTTATCTTCCTATATATGTGCACATATGGAAAAACTGATTCGATATGTATGTGGAAAAGCTGATCTGATTTTCAAAATGCCTTGTCCACAGAGTTAAAATGTCACAGAGTTAATATCAGAAATATGGTAGATAAACAATTATTGTGTTACTTTCACTTTAGAGCTAAAAGCAAGTATTTTAACTTTCTGATGGTCACGTATGAAATACAGAAAAACATGATCTTGTGTTTTCGTTTTTCTGCATTATTTATGATGTTATTTAAAAGAATACTGAGCAGTCATATCTATTTTAAAGATTCCGACAAACTCACCTGTCCTCGGACAGAGCCCTCTTGTTTGTGCGTGGGGCAGACGTGGATCTCTTTGATGTTTTTCAGGTGAGAATAGAAAGTGAAGGCCAGCCTGCCCTCACTGCAGTCTGGCCGATCTAAATGGAACAAAACCAAACATTCACGCACAGCCTAATTTTCCATCTGTGAACAATGACAGAATTAGATAAGTAATCGTACAACTAATAGGCTGGTATCCAGATTATGCATTGGTGTGTGTGTGTGCGTGTGCGTGTGTGTGTGTGTGTGTGTGTGTGTGTGTGTGTGCACCTGCACTGATGTCAATGCCCCTCTCAAACCCAGCAAAGAACTGTTCGCCTTCCAGCAGGCTGCATACATCTGATGGCTGGGGACCATCATAGTGCTCAGCCAGAGAAGCTACTCTACTCTCAACCTGCACACATACACACACCACGCATCAGGTGGAGAGATGGCTACTGACCAAAAAAAACACAACAACAAAGGAGTAAGTCACAGACACACTGATGGATGTATCTCATGTGCATGTGTCTGTGTGTTTACAGACACAGACACACACTCACCTTGTCGGAGGGTAAGCACTGCAGCAGCACTTGTGCAAGGTCTGTTTTTCTCTGTAGCACCAGGAACTGAACCCTGAATTGCTTCAACCTGTGATATACTTTCCTGACCACTCCACTAATGCAACTCTGAGTGGTATACCACAGCCAGTACCTACACACAAAGAGGTTTAAATAAGCTCTTAAATAAACTCTGGCTCAATGTCTAGGAGACATCCTAGTTCTGCATTTGATATGGTATCCACTGGGGAACCCTGTAAGAAGTCCGACAACAGCTACACAGATATATAAAAGGCATGCATACACTCCAATAAAGACCAAGACTCACCATGAGAAGTGGGTGACAGAAAAGATGGCATAGAGGTGTGTAACGTAGAGAGACACCTGAGCGGTGACATCAGTCCAAGTGTGAGCAACAGGGTCACCATGCAGCAGGTGCAGTCGAGATTTTTCCACTGTGTGGCCTGGAGCAACAACACATGTTTATCCTTAGCCTACAATTCCCTGAGAAAGAGAGAGTGAGCAAACGAGCAAGCAAACAAGAGAAAGAGAAAGAGAAAGAGAGAGAAAAAGAGCTAGTAAGAGAGAGAGAGAGCTAGTGAGAGAGAGAGAGAGCTAGTGAGAGCGAGAGAGAGCTAATGAGAGCGAGAGAGAGCTAATGAGAGAGAGAGCACTAGTGAGAGAGAGAGCGAGAGAGAGCTAGTGAGAGAGAGAGGGAGAGAGAGGGAATGAGAGAGAGAGAGGGAGAGAGAGAGAGAGGGGGGGGAGAGAGAGAGAGAGGGAGAGAGAGAGGGAATGAGAGAAAGAGAGAGAGATAGTGAGAGAGAGAGAACTAGCGAGAGAGTGAGAGAGATAGTGAGAGAGAGTTAAATAAAGTCACAAGTACCAGTGAGCCCAGGTGGCAAGGGGATTTGCACTCTGACTGGTTGAAGAAAATGCATGCTAGGGGTTTGAGAGAGGCAAAGAAGGGGGCTGGCACTGGCTTGGGGGTCTCCAGTTAGATCCTGCACCTCAGACATTGTCACTTGCAGTACCTGGGGGGGGAATAGCAAAGAACTAACAAAACTAAGACAGGATATTCAGAGCTGTTTTATATATTGTTGTGCACAGAAGTACACACCTGCAGTGTGACATTGCGTGTCTGTGACGTGCAATCTGGGGGAAAGGTGAGTTTGATCCCAGGGTCATAGCTAGACACCAGCAGTGCCCCCATTGGAGATACAGCGCAACAGTCTCTGACAGGCCGAGAAACAGCCACAAACCAGGAGAACTGTTTCACGGTGCAGCAGGCCAGCTATACACATACAAGTCATGGTTTAAAATAGGTCAATCTGAGATTTAAAAACTACAGTTTAGGTGAGATTTATGAAAATAAAAGATTAATTGAAAGAGGGCCAGTGGTGTGTTACCCGCGCAGGTCGGCCCCCTGGTCTGCTGCTGTGCTTGAGGCTCCCTCTCCTGGTGAGGGTATGTAATGTGCTCCAGGACTGACCATCATACTTGCGGACCACCACCTCACCTTTACGAGTCCTACGATAGGGAACGCATACCTCTACAGGCTGGCAGAGGCGGATGTAAGGACAAAAGAGAAAGAAGTGACTCATCCAGCCCAAACAGGTTTTGCATCAGTTCTGATTAAGTTATAACAGTCACTAACTGTTATAGAAGTCAATAACTGAATATAAAGTCTGGAATTTAAGTGTTTCTGATTAGAGTTAATTATTTAATCTCTTTTACCTTACCAAATGTCGCACCGTGTGGAAGGAGTTCCAAAGGCCAACTAAGTAGGACATCATGCTCCTCTAACTGTACCCACTTCTTGTCTGGTTTTCTCTCTGCCCACTTGAACTGTCTAACACCTTCAACACATCCACTTGGAAACAGGAGTTCTGCCCCTCCGGGAAGAAATACATGACATCCAGCGGGAGTTACTGAAAACCTATGAGCACAACAGAGGAGCAGAGGGTATCAAGAATACTATCATAAAGTCTCTAGAGTGCTTACAGAACTCTAAAAATAGATATTTTACCTGTGCTGGTTGAAAGCGAGGTGAAGCTCTGGCATTGGAGTATCATACAATGCTGAGAGGAACATAAGTTTCCAGCAGAACACAGAATAAATAGAGCATAAATTCACTGGTCCCGTCCACTCCTTCACATTTATATACCTACATACATACTGCTTTCACAAAACTGCGCCATATTATAGAAGACATATGTCAGAGTACATGTGACAGGTGGTATTGGTTGTAAATGACTAAGTGCATTAGCCAACCTGCTGGTGCAGGAGAAAGCAGCGGTGGGGTTGGGGCTCGGCCCAGTGGGTTGTTCCGCACCTCCAGTCTGGTAAGCTGAGGGAGGGATCTCACACACTCTGGAATGTTCCGCAGTTCATTACTGTCGATTGCCAACACCCTCAGAGACTGTAAAGATCCTATGTAAAAAAAAAATTTTTTTTTAAAGATACAGATTAGACTAGTCTACACTAGAATAAAAGAAGAACAGCAGAATAGAAGACTAGAATAAGGAAGTGAGTTTTTGTGTTTTAAATCTAAATGGGTTGTGCAGTATTAGAGGTATAATATTCAATAAATATCAAGTGTTATTTTTATATATTAAAATAGAGACACGGGTTGGATTGACTGAAAATGACGTTATGCTGATCACATGAAGGTTATTATACATTTTTTATCTACGAGTCAAACAGTCAAAGGTCTGGGCACAAATGCGGTATTTTTCACATTTTATTATAATAACAGAAATAAACACTATAAAAAATGTGTGAAACCACACTAAACTATGTTCTGTTTCAGCTTCATTTAGAAAGTAGCCCTCTTTGATACAGGTTTACTAATTCTTGACCATTCTATCAAGCAGCTTCATGAGGAGTCTGCATGATTTTCCAACAGGACTTCACATGTACTAAGATGATGTTGTTGCTTAGGGTGCATTTTTATTTCGCTTTAAAAAATAATGTTGTGCATAGACTTCAGTTTCTGTATTTTTCTTAAAAACAAATTCCATTTGAATTTAAGCCATTGCTCATGTCATAACAAAAAAATACATATTTAATATTATAAGAAATGTATATTCAGTTGGTTTGTCCAAACTTTTGGCTGATAATGCATATCCCACTAAGCGTAAATAATCTTTTCAGACTAAATTGAAATTGTGAATTGTGGCAAAACTGAATCAAAAGAGTCATGAAATTTGCGATTTCATTGAAATATTTACTGATGTAGTCCAACAGGACTGTTACAAGTACATAGATGTCCAGCTCTGCGGTCTATCTATGAATGAGTGCATAGTATGGGTGTATTTGTTCCCTTCTCTTCCTCACCCAGTGTCTCTGGTAGTCGTTGTAGCTTATTATTTGAGAGTTCCAGCGTGTGCAGGTTCTGCAGCAGGCCGAGCTCCTCAGGCAGACTCCCCAGTTGGTTAAAGGATACGTCCAGCTGCCGCAGCTCCTGCAGAAGCCCCACTCCTGGGGGCAGAGCCTCCAGCTTGTTTCCCAGCACACTGAGCAGCCGCAGAGAGACCAGGGCACTCAGCTCAGCTGGTAGCACAACCAGCTGATTGTGGCAGAGGAGCAGCTCCGAAAGGTGAGAGAAGGAAAGTACACAGGTAGGAAGAGAGGAGAGGCGATTGAAGGAGAGATCCAGGTGAACAAGCAGGGAAAGAGAGGACATGGAAGCAGGAAGGGAGGTCAGTAGACCAGGGAGCGGGTCGCCATGGGCATCAAAGAAGCGGTGCCCTAGATGACAAAGGGATGGTGGGGAAAGGAGAAAAAGGGAGAGACAGGCAATTAAATTAAGTCATTTCTGACTCTGCCCCTCTGGACAAATGTGTGTGTGGTGTAGTGAAAATGTACTGAAACATATCCAATGAATACATGTAATACACTGAAATATGCAACATACAGTGTGTTCTACACAAGACTGATTCATTGTTTTGCCAAAGCATCAAAAAGTCAGTGGAATAAAATTTGATACATTAGTCAATGATTCCTCAGGTAACTCTGCCCTGGAACACCCACATAATTGAGTTAATATTCAGATCAGGTGTATTAGAGCAAGAACACCACCAAAATATGCACAGCAGGGCTGGACTGGTATGTATGACCGTGTGTAAATATGAATGTGTGTGTACCTCGAATGGCTAACGACCGAAGTTGAATCAGATGGGGCAGAATTCTGAGAGCACTTTCCAGCGCCTCTTTGTCCTCAGAGCCCAGACGAATGTACTGCAACTGCCGCATCTTCTCTTGTAGACTCTCCCACAGAACAGGCATCGCTGCCCCACCACCCCGATACACATCCAACACCAACCTGCAATCAACCAACACTTCATCCAGCTCCACTGAGGAGGGGAGAGGAGGAGTAAGAGAGAGAAGTGGAGAGGATGAAGAGATGGAGAGACTGGAGAGGACAGCAGAGGGCAAAGGGCTTGATGAGGAAGACATGGAAGGGGCATCTGTACAGCCATTTTCAGCTGCATCCAAAACTTCTGCTTGCTTCCAGAGAGCTCTTCGTACTGATGCTAACACGTCCCCCTCCAGTTCAGCATTGCTTTCCAGTTCTTCCAGTCCATGTATGGGTCGTCTTGCATTAAAACCAGCTCCATGATCCACATCTGATTTTGTCCCTGCAAAGCCAGAAAGAGTGTCGTGCCTTTTCCTCAAGTCTTCAGGCCCTTTGTCCACAGCCATCGCTCCCGTATTCCCTTTTCTCTGCTTTTCTCCTGTGGCGGCTTGTCTTCTCCTCCTGTCCTCTGTGTCCATTTCATTCCTCTCCTCCTTTTCCATCCCTCTCTTTTTTTATTTCAGTCCCTTCTTTGGGTGGGAAAGGAGGAAACAGGGGCTTGAAGCGTCACAGCATAAATGTGACACCTCGTCTCTTCCTGCAGGGCCATAGCTGGCACTCCCTCACATCACCAAACTGGCACATGCTGGGATGACCATGTCCAGGCAAGCCCATGCATGGAGGGTGAGACAGCACTCATTCTGCAAGAGAGAGGTGAGAATTGGACTGAAACTCCAATAATCATGCAGCTAACGACAGATGTTTCACAATTATTTTTTCTCTCTCTCAAGGGATTAATTTGGGACAACGCTGGATAACCGAGTTTCATTTTACCACCTAGAAAAGTACTTGGTTTAAAGTCAAAGCTGGCGGCAGATGGTGGCCTGGTGGTTGGGGGATGCCCCTGTAATCAGAAGGTCGTGGGTTCCAATCCCCAGACTATTAGTAGCATCACTGAGGTACCCTTGAGTAAGGTACCGTCCCCTTACACTGCTCCCCAGGTACTGTGCTCCTAGTTGTTCACTGCTTCACTTGGTGAACGGGTTAATGCAGAGAAAGAATTTCACACTGTGTGTGGTGGTGTGTTCACCTCTGTCAAATGCTCACTTACACACTTAAAGAGGGTGACAGCAGGAGCTTGACAGCAGTTTAAAGTGGGACGTTGTTTAACAGTCTAGTGAAGCTGGCTAACTGTACAAAACACACCTCACATTAGTCTGTTCTATATGGAGTTAGTTTCCAGAAAGTTTCAGACAGACTAAAAGAAAGTTAGGTTCACTGTCCTGCTAACGTTAGCCTTTAGCTATGCAAATAACCTGTGAACACTCACTCAGGGTCGAGATTTTTAGGGCTGAATGTCTTCTCCTTCGTCCTCACATGGTGTACATAATATTTAGTCAAAATAACTCAAAATATATTTGTTTTTCGTGGTAAAAATGACACACAGTAAGCTAATGTTACTTTTCCTCACTTCATCCACAGCCGTTGACAATCGTATGCACCGCGGAACTTTCAGGAGGAGGCGGGACAGAGTCCTTAAAGAGACAGTATAAACACACACACACACACACACACACACACACACACACAAACGAAACTGTGCTAAAAACTGCACATTTTCTTTTGTGGGCCAGCAAAATCTGGCCAGCAAAATTTGGCCACTTCTACAAAATTTCCAGTATTCCTATCGGTATGAGGACATAGGTTCTTCCAAAGTCAAAAATACACACATACACACACGCACAGAACTCATGTAGAGCTTTGTAATCCTTTCTTGAAGCACAAAGTTACTTGACTTTATTTTGTTATGCTTCTTACAGACCACCCAAAGGTCTTCATAATGTATGTTTCCTCCAGTTCTGAGGACCACAGATGCACACATTGATACACATGCTTTATAATAATACTTTTTTTTGTTGTTTAAAGGGTTTGTGTATTATGATCGTGACAATTAGCCCACTGAGAACTATTTGGCACATTTGTTTTTAATCAAAATCAGAGTCAAAAAACTTTATTGATCCCAGAGGAAACTGCTTATGCTACAACTGCCAGTCACTCAGAGACACAAAGACAAGAACAATACAAAATATCAGGTAAAGTCAAAGTAAAACTCTCCAGAAAATACTATGCTCATACACAGAACGGTTTGGTCAGTAAGGGAGGTGGATATAAATGCTACAGATAAAGTAGTTCACTTGTACCACAAACACTGGTTTGGAGTTGTTCTCTATACCGAGACCATTATTGCACACAATAGTGATGTAATTTATTGCACATGATAAGACTATTAAGTTGATAAGAGTGTTTTGTTACTTTAATTCATACTGTATGATACTTTCACTTGTTTGTGGTGTAATGGCTAGAATTTTAAATTTAAGATTGACATGATGTTTAACATGATGTTAGTGCAGACCACGATCGCTTCTGTTTCCTTTGCACATATCTGGGTTTTTCAGGGTGTTATTCAATCGTAGCCCTTTTACTCTTTGACTAAAAAGCCTTTTGAAAAGAAAATCCCCATGATGATGTAACATAGTCCCAGATTAGCCCATTTTGGTGCCCAGAAAACCCACAAATTTCTCAACTACAGATTGTGATCCTGCACAAAGCTATCGGGGATTAATCAACAGTGACAGTTTAATTCCATTCAAGCGTAAAAGACTGATATTAGAAATGACAGAGGAGTCAGAGCATGAATACACATCACTGCTGATGTTATTATATTTTGCCTGGACATGTCGTGCTGGTGTTTGTTCCGTTTCTTTGCCCCAGCTGCTGTGTTTTGGGATATGGTGCGCCCCTGGGGCTAAGGGCATATTTTCCTGATATCGTTTCTTTTCTCCCAGGAGAGGAAAAGAAGCAGCAGAGGATGAGGTTATCATCACCTAAATATCCAAAGAATTTTATTTTCCCTCGAGCAGGCTGGTGATATCATTATGAACCGGGTGTGTCCCACATGAAGCAGGGAAGGCAAGACCACTAATCTCAATCAGGTGGTCCACTAAGGAAAGACGCTGCATATGTGAGAGAAGAGTTTTTCTTTAACATGGGATATAAGCTGAAAGAGTTGAAGTCCCTTTCCCCTGTTAATGCCCTGTGACTGACCCTTCAAATGTACTCGGTAAAACCTTTTCCTCAAGATGCGATCTGGCAAGATGTGGCCTACTAGAAGGAGGCCAAAGGATCACAATATTGTGTCATAGTATGTTCACAACACATTCCTAGAAGGCCCCCCTTGTGTTTTGAAATGCGCTACAGTATGTACATTATAGGATCCTCAGTATTACAGCTAACACTGCTATATTATAGGATGTAAAAACTAAAAGATGTTAAAATATGAGATGTATAAAAGGTCGACATAAAGTATATATGTATGAGTAACACACAACGCGAGCAGGGTGGTGAGACCTCAGTACTGCTCCATGTGACAAAGCTGTTGAACAGTTAAACTCCTAGGGTCGGTCTCCCAGACAGGGATTAGGCCTAGTCTTGGACTACCCTTTCCTTTTCAATGGAAAATTCTTTATTCGCAGCACTGCATAACCCAGGACTAGGTTTGATCGCTGTCCGGGAAACTGACCCCTAATGTCTGGGGTGGGCTGGCATATGGTGAAGAATTGTTGTACGAAAATGTTTTTTAATGTGACATTGCATTGTCCTTTACACAATAAATAACAAATACATTACCCTTCCACCTAAAACAGGACCGTTCCTTTCCTTTCTCAGCAAGTATGTGACGAGTAGGTTATAACACACCCAGGGGGGATTTCTACAGAGGACAAAAAAAGCTTTGCAAAAATAAAACTGAGAAAAAAGACACTGACAGTGAATCCCCAGTGAATGCATATTTTTACCGATTATAGTTTGAGGGATGCCTTGAGAGGACAAGTTGTACACACTGTATCAAAGGTGGCAAACACCATCCACAACAAATAATAAAAAAGGAATGTAATTAGACCTCCTCACTTAGTTATTACTATGATTGGTTGAAGCTGCCTGTTTATTCGCCGCTTTGTTAATGAACAGCCGAGAAGAGTGATGTCATGACGTGAAAGACCCTGTTATTCCTGAAGAAGTGTACATACTGTACACTGTGGTCCTGAAAACACACAAATTATGTCACTAGGGTCTTTTGGACCACAGTGCAAAAACAAGTAAATGTTCCTCCCCCAAGGAAATGACTTTACAAAATTCTTTAGTATTGTTATACTCTCAAGTTGATGCTCTCGAGAAATACTACTCCACCCACTAGCATCTAAACCTAAATCTTTACTTTAGACTACCTGATTGAATTGCATAAATAAAATTAGTATTTATTTAGAATGCTGAACACGAACTCTTGCTATATTTTTGATCAAATGTATATTTTGATATATTATTGCATAATGAATGAGAGGGAGATAAACAGACGTCAGGGTGTGTCATAGGTGTACAGTTGTTACACCCATGAGTTGCACTAATTAATTAGTCATATTTAGCTTGCTGACCATGGACACTTGCTTTTTATCAGATTAAAATTTTGATAAATTATTGCATAAGGAATAAGAGTGAGATGAAAAGGCGTCAGGGTGTGTCATGGGTGTATAATTGTTACAGAATGTATAAAGGGGCTCTAATTCAGATTCAGCCACCTGCACCTTGGGTCTAAGCACGGTTGCCCCCCCTGACCCCCCAGTAGTTACGCCACTGCACAGAACACAGTGGTGTTTAACGTGACTCGCCCTGCCAGTTCGTGGAAGCCACTGTCGGTGATTGACAGCTCGGGAGGTTCAGCTGTTCTGGCCTGTGATTGGCTGGTCTGAGCTCGACTCCCCGCCTATTTAAACCAACGGCCCTCCTTACTGAAGCGTGACAGAAATGAAGGACAACCAACTTCTCCAAAACAGGTCCCTGCACCAGCCGTGTAACGAGGCGCCCAGCAGCCCATACACATCAGCGGTTTGAGGACCTTACAGCAAGTTTTCAGCCTTCTTTCAGCCTTCTGGTCTAAGGTCGTCTGGTTCTCTGTCTCCTGTTCAGCAGAAGTTTAAAAGTAGCAGTAGGTTAGACGGACTGTCAACAAAAGCAACAAGTGGAGCGGAGAGGATGTAGCCTGGGTTTGTTTTGATACAAAGGCCTGCAGTAGTTGCCACCTTGCCTGCTTGAGAACTTATTGGTAGCCTCCAGGTCTATTTCGACACACGTTTGTTGTCTTTTTGTGACACGTTTTGTAAACTTGTGATCTATCCTTTGGACTGAACATGTTTCCCCTCGACGCGCCCTGGAATATCTCCTTCGCCGGGTGTGGGTTCCTCGGTATTTACCACGTCGGAGTGGCCAGCTGTCTGCAGGAACATGCGCCTTTTCTGGTGGAAAATGCTCGACACATCTACGGGGCTTCAGCAGGAGCTCTCACCGCCTCAGCACTGGTCAGCGGGGCCTGTCTGGGTAAACACCCCCTCTCTTAATAACCTTGAAGGAGTGACTTCATTAAGGAGACCAGATTTACACATTTCATCTTAACAAAGGGAGATACAAGCACTGTGTAGCCAAAGAGAACCATGTCCTGTTATGTGAGCCTCTTAACTCAACAGGACGCGTGTAGTTTCTGCTTGTTCAGTTTTGCATGATAGTTAAAAGGCTGTTTGAACAGGACGTGGTTCTGTTTGGCTTGTATCTCAATTGAAGCAAACTCCACTTGACGTGACATGAATTTGTTTGAGTGTAAGGGGAAATCTTATCGTGATAAACCCTCACGAGAAAGCAGAACTAGCCCATGAGGATGTTTGTGTAAGAGGCACGCTGGTAATGCTGGTAGACATCTCGACAATGTGATGAGGCCTTGCTTACTGACGTCTGTTGGCCACGCTTGTAGTCCTGCATGCCTGTGATGTTGAGGTTGGTCAATTTTTAGACCAGTTTTTTTTGTGCAATAAACAAAACAGCTTTGGGGGGTTACCTTAAGAACGTGCTGCCCTAAAGCTTTGAGTTCTTGAGCTTAATATGTTATAGCGACGTAAAACCCGGGTTTTTGTTTTCTTAACCTAATTTTTAAAGGTTCAGTGACTCAAAATATTAAGGCAGCATGACACTAAATTGAATTTAGCTGAACGAAATGTGTTGGAACAGAAAGAAATGTCTGTGCAGTGCAGATAGAGTACAGAATTGGATTTGGGGAAATGGATGAAATTCCACATTCCTTCAGCTTGTTGTTGTATTTCCATTATACTAAGTACCCTCCTCCTCTCTGTGTCCAGGAGAGGCAGGGGCCAACATCATTTCTGTGGCAAAGGAAGCAAGGAAGCGGCTTCTGGGACCAATGCACCCCTCCTTTAACCTAGTGAAGATCATGCGGGGGTTGATGCATCGTACATTCCCACCTGATGCTTACACCAAAGCCACAGGCAGGCTGGGCATCTCTCTGACCCGCGTTACAGATGGAGAAAACGTACTGGTGACCCATTTCAGCAGCAACGAGGAACTAGTACAAGTAAGATAGACACACACACACATTTTTACACATGGGAGTAGGGCTTATCCACATAAAATGCAGGTGAAAATGCACCCAAGGTTAATTTAAAACAGATCTAAATATGATTGCTCAAACCACTTGTAGAAATGTCCAAGCCACGTTCGACAACCAAAACCTCTCCCGGCGCTGTGACTGTGCCTCCCCCTGCTGTTCTGCTTATAAGGAGAACCACACCTAGTCAATCGGATTAACCAAAAACATTTTGAGCATTTTACTCCCAAGTGTAAATGCATGTGGATACAATCCAGACACAGGTGACATGAATCAACCAGATGTAAATAGCGTCATACAATGTATACAATTTTTTTTTTTTAGTTCAGACCAAAAAGATAAGGGCACGAGGGAAATAGTACTTTTTACTTCCAAACAAGAGGCTTTATAGCTGAACATATGCTTTATAACTGTGTAACAATCATTTGTGCACAGCACCACTCCTCTCAATTTTGCTGACCCTAAATATACCTTTAAACTGAAGTATAAAAAAAATAGCGGTTGTTGTGTTTTGCCTTAAGTTCAGTCACAATAGTGAACCTTCAGCACTCTGGGGTAATCCATGGTGTCTACCTCTGCAATAGAAATCATTAAACAAAATGAACAGGAAAGAACAGTTTGTATGTTATAGTAAAAGGATCATAACAGCACAGGAAAATCAATTATTTGTAAAAAAATTTAAAAGGACATGTGCTGGACCAATCAATAGAAACACACCTTTTTTGTTTTTGTTTGTTTACATGTGTTTTGGTAGCTAGTCCCCCGGGTATGCAAGTAACTGAAATCAATTTGTTCAGCGGAAAAAGGAAGGCTTGGTTAAATAATTGTTTAAGTCAACCTGAAACAAAACCTGGCCTCGTTTTATTTTTTTGCTTTCATGTCCCTGGTCATATTAAGTGTGATTCATCGTGCTGCACCAAGATTCTTCTGTTCTCTGGAATTCTTCGTCAAAACTTTTACCCACCACTAACTTTTACCCACCACTATGTCTCATGATTTCTAATCACATTTGTATCAGGTGACATATTAACTAATATTATCATGTTTTACCTCCTTCCCCTCTAATCCCCCCACATTAACTCAGAAGTACATCACAATACAGAAGGAGACTGTGCTGTGGGTTTTCCATTCACACTGACATAGAATGGAAGTTTACAGAAAGATGGTAATATCAGTGGGTCATGTGAATCAGAATCAGAAAACTTTCTTGATCCCAGAGGAAATTGCTTGTGCACATAAAACCAACATTTCATGGTGTTTTTAAGATATTGTTAGTTTTTGTTCACACCAATGCTCACCTGAAACAGTTGCACTGAACAGCAAAACCACCATAAAAAACATGTGACCAGATAAGAAGCCTGACATTCAGTGAATTTGCTTAATTTTATGTTTTCATTATTTCTCCTAACTACTTGAGAACACCATGAACTACTTGACGCCCTCCTCTCACAAGTCAGTGGAAAATACGGTGCTGAAATGCTTTACATTACAACTCGCCTGAATACAAATTCCAAATATCAATGACACTCAGGTTAAACACAGTCATACAGTTATAAATGGTGATTACAAGATAACTGCATGACAACAGTTTTATTGGAATTGTCCAAGTACGAACTTAGATAAGACCAAGAATAAATAGAAACTGAAAATTAAAAACAGAATAAAATTATAGAAGCCTCTGACTTATAGCCTGTTTGTTTGTTTGTGTGTGTGTGTGGTATTTGTGTGTCCAGGCATGTGTTTGCAGCGCCTACATTCCAGTGTACTGTGGCCTTATACCTCCTACCCTGCAAGGAGTGGTGAGTAATACTTATAGTCTTCACTTCAGTCATCATGATAAACCCATTTTACCAAATGAGATCACCGTTCACGTGTATCAAAGTCTGTGTCTAAAGAGATAGATGTCCCTATTTCTGTTATCATGCATGCGCTGAATCATCTTGTAACCGAAACATCTAACATAAGAATTACAACACATACACAGGTTGAGGAATATTAATTGCAAATCACTGCATAAACGGTCATGTGTTTATTGTGGTGAATGTGTTTTATACAATACCTGTTTGTAGGGCTGGATATTGTTGGTGTTTTTTTTATATTGATACCATTATCATAGTTTTGATACCAATTGTTGAACAGTGTGTTTTTTTAACAGAACCTCCTTTTTAATTATATACCGAAAGTGTGAGTGGTTTAAATGATTAGGGGGTGCTGACCACAAAGAACTGCAGAGTAATTGAGAAAAGCTGAGGTTCAGAACAGGCAGACAGAACGTAATTTAGACAGTCAGTTAGCAGCGTAGATTTTGGGACAAGCATGCCTGTTAGCCTACAGAAAACTTACTATCTATGCACAGACATTTGGTTCGGAATCACAGAATTGTTAGTTACATTGTAATACTACAGTAAATTTTTGGTATCATCAAGGTATTAAATTTCGAGTTCCAGGCCTTATGGCAGAGTATAAGTACAGAGGAAGATACTCGACAAAAGGCTCATACAACAGTACAGCAATTCTCCTGCCTAAAAATGTTTATTTGATGGAAATAGAAGAGTGTTGGTGCGTCTCTCTTTTTTTTTTTACAATGTTTTCGCTATAGGCAACCGCACTTGACCCTAAAAAACTTCAGAGCACACTTAAACTTCTCGTTTATGGATATTCTACACAAACCTCCTACCGTGTTTTGATGCAGTACAGCAGTTCAGATTAGGCCAAGTGAATGAGTCATTGGATGTGGGAAGAATATCCATTGAGGGAGGATACAGATTTTGATTTTGCAGTAGTGTGCTCTGAAAATAGAAGCACTTTTTTCACTGTGTGAAAAGGCCACACAGCTCTCAGATCAGCTCTTCAGGCTCTCTGATGCACCAGCATTGTGTTCTGTGTCTCTTGGCAGGGCTCTTGGCTGCAGACAAAACTTGCCTTTGCCACGTGTGTCATTTAGGGAGGATGTTTTTGTGCAATTGTGTGTGTGTGTGTGTGTGTGTGTGTGTGTGTGTGTGCGCGCGCACGCGCGCAAGCGTTGGCAAGGATTTGTCAGAACAGTGCCATAATGTTATTCTGGGATCCCAGAATGTATGAATGCGTGTACATGTGTACTTTTATCTTGTGTGTGCGCGTGTGTGTTTGTGTGTTTTGCCAAGTATGTTAAGTGTCACAGTGTTCCTAAGGATGCTGTTTTTCCTGTTTCTGTGGTACCTAGAAATGGATCCTCATATGATCAAATTCAGAGCCCCTCCTTCTACTTTATTTAACCAATCACAGTGCCTTGTTGCACTAAGTGTGTGTGTGTGTGTGTGTGTGTGTGTGTGTGTGTGTGTGTGTGTGTGTGTGTGTGTGTGTGTGAGAGAGAGAGAGAGAGATTGTGGTGGGGGGGTGCGTTGTATTACATAGCTTTTATGGAATGTGCACAATCGATCGTGATCATGATATTTTCTTGTTTAAAACTTGGAGTTATTGATCACATCCGCCACCATGTGCGAAACCCATCAGGGAAACTTGCTGCAGAGATAAGGGGAATTAGCTCTTATGTTATTTATTAACTTGTTAACGCCGTGGAATTATTCATTATTTTAACCATATTTGTCAAGTAAAGTAAAAGAGCAAAAGAGAACGAGACATTTCACTTAAATATTATTTAACATTAGAAAAGATATCTGCGTCTCATATATAGCTAAATTAGGTTTTTAGCCTCAGTTGAACAACACGTATAAATGTACGTTTCACAGATACACTGATTTTCACTCTCTATCTCCTTTCTCTCTCTCTTCCCAAACTCCCTCTTTAGCGGTATGTGGATGGTGGAATCAGTGATAATTTGCCTCAGTACGAGCTAAAGAACACCATCACAGTTTCTCCATTCTCCGGGGAGAGTGACATCTGTCCACGAGACGTCAGTTCCACCAATTTGCACGAGCTCCGATTTACCAACACCTCCATCCAGTTCACACTTTCCAACCTGTACAGAGTCACTAGAGCGCTTTTTCCTCCTGATCCTCTGGTAAGACTGTAGCACAGGCATATACATGCACAAAACCACATGCCAACAAGTTTTCTGTTCACACAACTTTGCTGATATGTTAACATAGATTCGTCTCCCAGTCTGATCAGTTCTTGTTTCATTGTCAGGTGATGAAGGCCATGTGCAAGCAGGGATACAGAGATGCATTCCATTTCATTAAGAAAAATGGTACATTTGTTTACTGCCATTATTTGCAGTATTGTTTTCATCATACATCTACACAGTAGAACATAATTTGCCAAACCACAGCTGACAAACAAGTATGAATTGCTGTAATCCTAGCTTGATTATGAGTGTTGTGTGATAACTGCTAACTCTTCTTGCTCTTTGGTATGTTAGTCATTGATGTGCCTTATCATGCGTCGAGGTGCTGTAGGGTTAAATTCTGATTTCTCTGCTGCGCGTTACAGAAGACTGTTTAGAAGAGTAACAGAGCCCTCTTGTGGCCACTCTAAGTAGTGTAACCAGAGGGAAGAAAACTGATTGACACCCATTAGTTTATGGTCTCTCTCAGCAAATGCTTATTTTATCTTCCCCCTCACCATTTTTTGGTGTATTTTTAGGCTTGTTGCAGTACAGACGGCCACACCACCCGCTGGGTAACGGGGCTGTGGAAGGTGAGGAAGACTCTGATAATGAGGACGATGAGAAAGAGCAAGCAGGAGAGGGAGAGATGCCTCCTGACGCTCATTCAGGCATAGGGGAACACATCTTTGAGCATTTACCCCCAAAGCTGCATAAAGGTAATAAAAGAATGCATTAGGTGAAGTTTTCTGAACGATTTCAAATATATATTTTAAAACATACACAGACATATATATTTTTTTAATGGAATCATAGTTTTTATGGAAGTTCCTAAGTAGACGTCTCTCTCTTTCTCTTTCTTTGTAGCTCTGGTGGAGGCCTGTAGAGAAAGACAGAGTCCCTTGCAGTCTCTAAGCAACTTGTTGCCTGTCAGAATGCTTTCAGCCGTTTTGCTACCATATACCCTTCCCCTGGAGTCAGCTTTGTCACTGAGTGTCAGGTGAGTTGAAACCACTTTTATTAAAGACGCGGGCTCTGTTTTCTGAGTGTATGTTTTTTTTGATTAAACAGTGTATAATTGTACTGTCTGTTTCAGGTTGTTGGAGTGGTTGCCTGATATACAGGAGGATGTTGGCTGGATTAAGGAACAGACTGTGAAGCTGCTGCAGCATGTTCTACGATATGCAGGGGAGAGTGTGTCCCAACAGGTCTCTGCAAGGTAAGAAATTACACACACACAAGCAAGCTGAAAACATACTTTAACCTACATACAAAAACATGCTTATGCAAGATATTTTTAGCTATGTGTTCTCTCTCTGTCCTCTTTTTCAGATTTTCCTATCAGCTGGAGCTGAAGCACTCTCAGTCTGCACCGGCCTCCTTTAGTGCGGCGAGCCTGCTGCCAGGCTGGGTGTGTGGGGGCAGCTCGTCGGTGCTGGATGCCATCCAGCGTGTGGAACAGTACCAGCGCCAGCTCCTACCAAGCCTCTTCTGTGTTAATCTGAACTTGCGTGGCTCCTTCAGTGCTGGATCTTCCCAGTCGACACCCTCTCCTCCTTCACCTATGCATGAAGAGATAGATGAAGGTTTGATCATGCATCCTTTGGGGCCCCCTAGCTCCAACCTGCTCCCTTAGAAGCCAAACTAACTGAAGGACCATTAATACCCACTGCACTTTCAAACGTTGGATGTTTGTCTAGCTGGCCATTCTGAAAAACAACTTCCTCACAATCTCAGATCACTGCAGTGGCCCCATAAGTATCCTTGCAATTGTTTTACAAAAATATGTAATTGACCCCTGAGGAGCTGAACAAAACCGGGAAAGAATAAGGCTTTATGCATAATTATTTGTTTCAAAAAGGTAGTATGCAACTATTAAGTCTTTACCATTAAGTATTAACTTTGTGTTTCATGGCCATTAGTGGGAAACATACACTATTGTCCTGTACATCATTCTGGTGAAATGACAAACATTTCAAAGTAACCTCCATCTGTTCTAAAGACATTTTTTGTCTTTTAGTACTATTTTGTTGCATGGTTATGACTGCACAGACTGAGACAACAAACACTTTGCAACCTGAGCTGTTTACTGAGTTGTAGCATCTGTTGTTTTTTATTGTTAATTTTTTGTTTTGATTCACTTATGTTGCATTTGCTGAAATTGACACCTCCTCAAAACATTTCTTTCTCTAACTGGGGGGAAAGGAGAGGGGAAGACAAAACTGTCCAGTATCTCCATGTTTGATCAGCTCAAAGGTTGTAATAGTAGAGGTTCTACAGGATTGCTTCAGGCTTCCTGTAAACCTGGTCAGTGAACTCTGTGCAAGAGCATTAGTCTGGAGTTCCACATGCGTTGTATTCACAGACTATTGTATAGTTTCTTTGTTTTGTTTATATGCTGGCACATTAAGCATTGTCTGATATGATGGTTCAAGCCGGAGGAACATACATCACAGTTTTTGAACAGTTTACAGTTAACGGTGAACTCCTATAACATTTAAGACTCCATTCCACTATATTTGACAATGAGGATCTATGCAGCTTCACTTGTGCATTTGTTTCATATGGGTTATAGTATGTCTAAAAGAAGAGTTTGTGCTCTAGTTTTCATAAAGGATTAAATGAAGGTGTTAGTCTACACCTTGTCTTAATCTCTCAGCTTGTGAGGAATCTAATACCCATTATTTTAAGTGTCTTTTTGGCTGACCTCACAGAAAGAGTGAAGCAGGCATGTTGAATGTGAATAAAAAAGGGAAGGAGAAAGTTGATCTATTGTAATGAGTGTGAAGTAACTACATTGGAGAGACTGACTGATGGACTGGATGCATCTTTTTGGGTTGGCTTCCCAGAAAGGGGTTAAGCCTAGCCCAAAATTACACACCATTTTGAATGGAGATTCTCAACTGAATTGACAATATAGTCCAGGATCAGGCTTTGGTTGGAGTCGCCGCGCAGTTCAATGCAATGTCCGATGCAATTCCTTTTGGTGATGTATTATGCACTGTACGATTGTATTCCTGCCTCCCAGGGGTTACACTCTTGCTTCTCCATGCTTTTGTGTGTTTTTGGTGTGTATTTGATAATAAAAAGCTGGGCTGTGTGATTGCACCGTACAATTGTATGTCTTGAGCACGAACTGTTAGACATATGACTTGGCCCACAAGCTGTTGACTAATGGCCTTGTTCAAAAGCCCTTTAAAATGGGGCAAACAGAAGATATGTATCTGCATACACATCTCCACTGACTGGTGAAAGTCAGTGATCAGGATTTTTGACCATATGATTCTCGCTAAGCTCACCTGCTTTATGTATCCGAAAATATCTAGACACCCCTTCTGCTGAATTCAGCTACTTTATGGTGCACCACTTACTGGCGTTTAATTGTGCACACACAGACTCAGAAAATCATCGCCAGTAGAACATGGTCAAACTATATTAATTCCCTTGATTTCAGAAAAAAATCTGGTCGACATATAAACCGACCAAAAAAATCTGGTTGACATATAAGCCGACCTAATATTATATATTGCCCAAAGTTTCTTTCTAATTGACCCAAACCATTTATAAAGCAGCAGTCAGAATAGTTACCTTCTTGTGAACCCAAATGTGTGTTAGATGCTGAAAAGCAAATTTAAGGAAGAAAATAAAAATGCAGGATAGGGACTAGGCTACTTTTTCTTACACTGATCTTTGGCTTCTCGTGCACACACAGGCAGTCAGTGAAAATGCTATAAATGTGAGTTTCACTTCACTAAATTGCCAGTTTGTGTTTGTTTATTATTAAGGCTCTTAAATATGTTTCTGTGATGTCTACATGGTTTAACAGTATAATTCACAGATGTTCCCTTTTTCCATCCTGTGACCTTTCAGAGTATTGGTATCGATATACACTATATGGACTAAAGTATTGGGACGCAGGACACCAACAGAGACTAATGACATTGCATTCAAACACAAACTTTTATTTGGAGTTGGTCCCCCCTTTTGCAGCTATAACAGCTTCCATTCTTCATGGAAGGCTTTCCACACAGATTTGGAGTGTTTCTGTATCATAATGTGCGCTCATTCATTCTGTAGAGCATTTATGTTGGTCAGGCACTGATGCTGGACGAGAAGGCCTAGACCGCATTCTCCATTCCAGTTCATCCCAAAGGTTTTGGATGGGGTTGAGGTCAGGGCTCTGTATGGACCAGTCAAGTTCTTCCACACCGAACCCATCCAACCATGTCTTTGTGGACCTTACTTTGTGCGCTGGGGCACAGTTATAATGGATTAGAAAAGGGCCTTCCCCAAACACTGCGTCCACAAAGTTGGAAGCATGGCGCTGTCCAAAATGTCTTGGTACGCTGAAGCCCTTCACTGGAAGTAAGGGACCCTTTCAATTCAGTAATTCAGAGGTATGTCCCAATACTTTTGTCCATTTAGTGTATCACTTTTTGGTCTCACTTGTCGCTCCCTGTACACTCTGAGACCGGTTTAGTGTATTCCGAGTCCAAGATGCCCTGAGGGTTGGTCAGAAGTTGGGACGGTGCGTCATCGCTTTCCTTTATGCCGATTGGTCGGCTGCGGTCCCGTGCGAGGCTCCACCCTGGGCTCGGTGTGCTGCGGAGCAGGTCGGGGCCGCTAGGCGGCGTGGCTCCCCTCTAATCCGGGTCCGGACTTTGGTGGATGTCTGTTGTGCGCCCCGCAGCCCGCTCCCTCTCCCTCTCCACCTCCACAAGTTGATAGATTGAGTTTGCCGGGAGAGACGCGAGGAAGATGGCGGCCACTGACCGTTCCCGGTCCGAGGCTGCTAAGCAGCGGCGGCAGGACCAGCTGACCCGGTGGCACGGCTCCGAGACCGACCTGACCGGGGCTCAGGTGCGGAGCCACTCGGGCTCGGTCCGGCGGCCCAAAGTGCGCTTCGCACAGGGCGCCGTGTTCATGGCCGCCTGCTCGGCCGGAGACCGGGAGGAGGTGGCGGAGCTGCTTAGACAGGGAGCCGACATCAACCACGCGAACGTGGACGGACTCACGGCTCTTCACCAGGTACAGACACGGCTTCAGTCCCTCTCACACACTCCTCTTACCCGGATAGGGTAGTGTTGTTTCTGAGCTGGAGGCTGGCAGGCAGGGAGTGCTCGAGTCTTCTAGCAGCTTTGGGAAGTTTTCCTCTCATGGAAGTCGGGAAACCACTTGTTGAACTTGTTAAATATATATCAGCAGTGAAAAACAAAAAAGTTACTCGAATATGAAAGGTGACAGTAACTGTATGCGTGTGAGAGACCAAAGAAAGTGAGGTCATTTCTGTTCGTTACACCCCAGGAGCATTCCCGGTGCTCGTCCCGGAGGCAGGCTACCTCCTCCCCGCGCCTGCCCGGGAGAACGCCCTTGGCTCCGGCTGCGAGGCTCTCAGCTCTCGCTAGCTCCGAAGAAGGTCGTTTGTTGAATTTTAACATTTGCTAGTGACGATTGCTATTGATGGAAAAACGAGGGTTACTTTGATAAAAACCGGATGGTTCTTTCTGAAGAACTACTTTGTTCATGTTTTTTGGAGAAGACGAGGAGAGCCGTGGCATTCGCTTCCTTTTCCTTTCCACCCAGCCGGAATGTTTAGACGTCCATCAGAGAAATTTTGGTCGTGAGAGAAGAAAACAGCTCAGAAAAGTGTTAAGTTTTATCACAACTGCCTGCTTACACACTTAGTTCAGCTACCATTCAAAAACAGCTGAGTGTAATCGTTTAAAACCATTACGTTTGTTTCTTGTCTAACCAGCCCTCAGTGGTTCACCACAGTGACACTGACAGACACACCCACCAGGACACATTATGTGTGGTGAAGCATGTCCCATTCCTCAGGTGCCCACAGGAAGGCTCGACTTCACAGTGCAGAAAGAATCCACACTCATGTACTGGGCTGTAAGTGGGGGGGATAATCAAGCAACTGCTCCCAGTCCAGTCTAATCTTTGTCAGGATTTAGTAAGACACTAAAACCTGATGGACACCATCAACTGTGGGGCCAATGGTAATAGCGTGTGCTACTGGAATAGGTTTTAGTGCCGCTGATGTCATGGCTGTGGAGTGGTTAAAACCAGCTCTGTGGAACAAGTTGTCAGTGTGGAGGCCTGAGCCAGTGGGCTATAACGAGCTCACAGGGAGGGTAAGGTCAGAGACGGGTGAGGGCATCAGGACTGGTTACGTCGTTTGATTTCATGTGTGTGTATTCGCAGTAACAGAGCAGAGTGTGAAGCTCTGTGCCACTTTTAATTTAAACTGAAAGTGCAAGCAGGCTCCACTGTAGGCCGTCCAAAGACAGAGTCGGATCCGTGTCCAGAAATGGCTCTCCTGTGGCCTGGCTGACGCTGGAATTGTGGAGGAGAAGTTCTGGGCGAATGGTGAAGTCTGTGGCTCATGCTCAGGCTTCTGTAACTGTGTGTGTGTGTGTGTGTGTGTGTGCGCGTACGCGGGCGTCCTTGTGTGTCTCATGTGGAACTGTTAGCCTGCACTGCTGTGGGCTGTGTTCCTGAGAAAGAGAAAGTTTGATTATACGCTCTGTGGAGTAATAGCAACGGGCATTTTGTGAGAGCAGAATGCCACAAGCCAAAATAAAACTTCAGGTTTGTGAGCATTATCCGTGTGTTAAGAGAGTAAAAAGGGTCCTGCTCTCCACTGAGGTGTGTGGTAAATCTTTTCCTCTGTGATCTGGATAGAATCAGTGTCACGTCCTGCCAGAGGCACACAATTTTCCTTTTTGGACTATACACACACACACACACACACACACACACACACACACACACTGTCCCTGCAATTACAGATAGAGTTTCAGAGATGGTTTGCCTCCCAGCAGTCATTCTAATATAAACAGGAGTTCTGTCCACCAGTGGACGGAGATGGGCCTCTGATTATGCTCTGATATTCTGGCCTGCTGTGAAGACTACTTCGGGAGACGGCAGCTTGAGTTCAATTCCAAAACGTTGTTGAACAGTTAATAACGCTATTTAGTTGGCCTTAATTTATTTTTTTTTTGTCTATGATCAGAATCTCCCAGCCTCCGACGTTGACTGGTAAAAAAAATAAATAACCAAAAAGTAAAAGCAGTGATGTTATTCTATTGGTTTAAAACATTTTTTTTGCCTTGTGGCAGCAATGTACTTAAAGGCTGTGTGCCAACTGCTATTAAACATCAAAAAGAAGTTTTCCCCCCGTACACCAGTAATGGTGTGGTTTGTGAAAAACTTGAATGAGTCTTTCTCTCTGTCTCTCTCTTTCTCTGTTTTTGAGTGTGCATTCTGGGAAAGATCGAACAGTCTCTAAACTAAAATTGGGGTGAATTAGGGAGCATGTTAGACTTTTTTTTTTAATGCTAGTAATACCATGTCAGTGCTGTATTTATTTCTCTTATTACCAGAATAATAAATACTGGAACATTTTCATTTTTAACCATATTTTACATCTGAGGAAGTTAAGAGAATCTGTTCCTGGCTTTTTGTGATTTTTTTTTTTTTTTTTTTTTTTTTTTTTTCCATTTTCAATTTTTGTTTTCCATTTATTGTTCACTGCTTGTAATCCCTGGTTTGAAATGTTCGACTGCTACTTTTTGTGCCTAAATAATTGTTTTAATAGATTTGTTCAGCAGGTCTGAGGTTTCCTGTTGTTTCTGAAAGGCTTGTGGTTCTCCTGTCAGGTGTTCTGTTGAACAATCATGCTCGCACTTGTAGCCGGTCTTGAACTCATCTCTTTCCTGGCACTCCTGCGGTTGAGTGTCTGCCCTGTAAAAATGATTATTAAGGTACTAAAAGGACTTTTTGGACAAGAGCACCACCTAATGAATAACGTTACTGCAAAAATCTTGTGATATAAAGGTTCAGAATTTGACACACTGCATCACTGCCAGGTTTTCTGGAAACGCAGCTGATGTCTCAAGAAGAGCTTAAGCTGAAATTGTTTCGTTTGGTTTGCTTACACTAATATTTACTTCTCATTAAGTTCCATTTGGCTCACTCAACAAAATGGCCACCAATAGCCAGCAGTCAATAGATACCTATCCCTATACCAATACATAAGATATCACTACAGACAACTACAACATGTTTCCTCTGCTCATTTTGTCTTTAAGTCCTTACTGCTTGGACCGCTCTGACTGATGTTTATTCTCTCTCCACTTTTGGTGCAGTCACGGTAGACACTGCAATGCAGTACGTCTAGTTTTCTTGGCAAGTTATTCATTTCAATTAATTGCTGAGGGTTCTGTGGAACTCACCTGGTGACAAAAGTTTGTTTCAAAATAACCTTAACGTCTCTGTAACCTCAGTTAAAATAAATCTTTATTCCAAAAGTCTGTATGTGATTGTTGCGTTGCTGTTCTTGGTATAACTTGTGTTTCACCCACTTTCACATTAGACTGATATCTCCTCATTCACAAAATCTTTAGCAGTAGCATTACCTTAACGCTTGTGATATATTACAGTTGAGTACCTTTCCCTACCAGAGTCCCGCAGATGTGGCTTCAGATGTTCTGGTTGTAACACAGATCAGTCTAAATTCCAAGCATATGGTAAAAGGGAAAGCATAGATCACTTATGACGAGATGTGCCATTTAAAGAGTATTATTTTTCAAAATTTCCTTGTTGGTTTAGATGTTCCAGTGGGTTTTAAACGGGAGGAGGAAGAGCGCATGGGCTGTTTTGTCATAAGACTGTACTTTGTGGGAATTCTGCCACACAGGAAGCTGAGGCCGTGGCCTCATCAACTGCCATCGAATTAAAATTGAATGGGAATAGGTTTTCTACCTCCATAGAGAGCAGTAAATAGACGAAACGTACTAATGAGGAGAACTCTACAAACAAGGCCTCTAAACAACATCACTCTTTATTTAGCAAAACGTACTCAGTGGGCGATGTTAGATTTTTGAGGAGTCTTGTTATCTCTGTGTGTTTGTGTAAGTGTTCTTGCGTGTGTGTGGTGATGCGTACAGTGTGGTCTGAGTAATTGTTCAGAGATAATATTTTGTGTGTTTGTGCTCTGTAACTCCAGTACATTGAATTTGAAATAAAATGACAGAGAACATCAGCTTTACTTTTGCCAAAATTACAGGGGGTCCGTCCCCTTTGGGCCTCTTGAAACCCCTGTAGTGTCTTTAGCAGCATCCCTCTTTATCCCAGGACAAAGTGAAAATGCTATTTGGTTGCTTCTGAGCAGTTTGCTTTGAGTGACATGTTGGTTCTACAGCAGAAACAGACTACAGCTGTAGAAAATGAATATTTTGACACTCAAATTCTCGTGTGAATAATTGTTAAATAATCAGCCAAAATGATATGCTGCATTGCGTTCTGGCTTCTACACCGTTTTTAAGGCGGAACGGAAAACTTCTTTAAGAGGATGGTACCAAACCTGGAGCACTAGAATAGCTGTGGGGAAAGAAACTCGACCCTCTATTCAATAAACTAAACTAAACTTGAAATAGGTTACTAAACAAAGAGATTTATGCCTGAAGCTTAAAGTGTACTATAAAGGAGCAAGCACACGAAACTTGAAAAAAGATTATCTGTCCACTTGGTCAGAAACACGGTGAGTCGAAGCTTGTGAAGAGCGTTTCAGGCCAGCCCTACAGCGTAGCGGTCCCCTCGCACCACTACCACGGGTACTGCATTAGTTATGGTAGTTGAACGTAGCGCTTGTTTTTTTTTCGTTGGCTCTGTTCTCTGCACCTGCGCTCCTCCTCCTGCCTGTGTTTTCATCATCACGTTGTGTCTGCATCGTGACCTCTTCATCGTCTCTCCCTCTCCGCCATTTCTCTGTTCATTTCTCAGACCGTTTTTTTTTTTTTTAAATCAGCTGTAGACTTCTTCATCTTTGGAACAGTGTTAGTGATTGTTTTGCACGCTTCGTCAGTGCACGTGTACTCAAACACTGATGAAACTCCAAGCAGGGAAAGGTCAGCTGAGCCGGCGAAGAAGAAAAAGTTTCTTCTGCACACACCGGCTAGCTCAGTACTCATCCTGGAGGGGCACCAGAACAGAATAATGTTAACTATGCACGTGTATGAATGCGGCCATGTGGAAAACTCACGCATTCTCCAAAAAAGTTACATATGAGACCATTCTGGTTACAGTAAATACCAAAGAGGCCCTGTTCTGTGTATCTGAGGCTGAGACTATGTCACCAATGAACTCAGCTGTACAGCCGTACAGGTCTATACTAGCATGCTTCACAGAAGATGTGTGGCACATTTTTCTACACATCCTCCTCTTTCCTCAACAGATTCAGTCCTAATTTCTGTTTTTCAGTCTGCTGGAACATGAGTGGTTCTGTGGTTTGAACCTTGTGCTAAACCCCCTGCAGTCATGCCCTCCCCTCTTTTCTTGATGGTCATTCCTCATTTGTAGAGTGTTCTTAATCTGTTCAGTAGCTTTCCTTCATGATTGAAATAATCATGAGTCTAGTCTTTAGTAGTCTTATGTTGTTGGGTTTTTTTTTTTTTTGTTGCTAAGCTTACCAGTGTCGTCTTGCTTCTTATCACAGTAGCAAACCATTGATTTGGACAGTCGTACATTTGGTACTGTCTCTAATTTTCCGTTTTATAAATACCTGTTTCACTGATATTGATATTCTTTGGTCCTCATGTTAATAGACGTCATCAGTGTGCTCCTGATGGCAGCAGTACCTAGAATCAACTCGTGTGCATGAACTAATAATCTGGCTACACAGTTACTCAAGAAGCTACTGACTAAAGCTGGCCAGTATGACCGTATGTATTATTATGATAAATTACATCACAGTATGTTATACAATGCTTTTTGAGCATTATGAGATCCTGTAAGAACACACTAGTCAGGACCTGTACGGCTCAGCTGAGTTTACTGGTGAAGGAGTCTCCACAGGGAGGAAAGCCACCGCCAAGAAGGCCCAGCAGAGACTGAGGAGAGTTTCTGCTCGGCCTTCTTGAGAGAGTCTGTGCTGGGCCTTCCCCTCCGACCCCCATCACGTTCTACAGAGGGACTATAGAGTGTATTCTTTGTAGCTGCATCACAGTAAGTTGTGGGAAATTGTTCTGTTTTGGATCACAAGACCCCTACAGGTCTCTCTCCCCACTGTTATGGACATTTACACCACACCCTTCATCCAGAAAGCCACCAGCACTGGGGATACCCCACACGCTCCTCACACACCCTCTTCTCCCTCCTCCTGTTTGGCAAAAGGTTCCATAGCATACGGACCTCCACTGCCAGAATGAGAAACCGTTTCCTCCCTGAGGCCATTACACTCTCCAGTCAGAACTGAAACATGAATTTCACCCACACACACTCCTCTGGGGTTTTTTTTTTTTTTGTTTGTTTCTTGCTCTCTCTCTTTTAGTCTGTATTTTGTCCTGCCTACACATATGCAGTTTTGTGGTGATTCTGTTTTTGTTCATGTGTGGCACCATGGTCCTAGAGGAACCATGTACATGGTTGAAATGACAACAAACCTACTTGACTTGAACGCTCACCAACTACATGTTTTATAACAAAGAGACAGTAATTAGTCCTGTTTAGTTGGATTGAGTGCATCATGTGAAATGTTGAATTTAAATGTGGCACCACTGATTCTTTCCAACTTGTCAAATGTCAGAAAAAAATAACGTGTATATTTTTGGTATTTTGATTAGCTTAACCACTGGGGATCCAATTGTCTTTAGAAATCTTCAGAATTGTTTATTTTTGGCATGAGAGACATTACCAGTCAGTGTAAAGACAAGAGATATTTTGAGTTAATCATATATATTTAAGGCCAGGCAACATGGACTATAAATAATATTGCAATAGTTTTAGGTGCATATATATATATATATATATATATGTGTGTG
>JBBIGA010153364.1:0-18359 GCA_037576975.1 Alestes dentex | reverse complement strand
TAAGGGTGTAGCGGTACAGAAAGGTCAGGGTTCAGTTCACACTAAGGTTCTGACATCATGGTTCGGTACGGTTACGATACAGCGAAGTTAAGTAACAAAAAATTCTATGGGACACTGGCAGTATGTTGTCATTGTTTTGCCACTGGCTAACAGCTGTTGATGGAAATGAAAAAAAAATTCAGCATGGGCTGCTCACAAGAGTAACTTATAATCAGCTGTTCCTATAATGGCTAATTAAGGAGGCAACCCATCTTATCAATATAATCATTGGGTGTACAGGGTGGAAAACACATGAAACATCTGAAATATTACTAGAATTACATTACATCATAGCGTACTAAAGGCATGTGATTCTATAATCATTTGAGTCACAATAGATAAGAACATCTAACTCATTGCTGATTTGACTAAAAATGCTGCTTACAGAAAGAAAGGAGGGCGATATCAAGAGCTCTCAAGTGTTGGCCCTGCTGCTGACCTTATCAAGATCAAAATACTACTACACATTGTCCACTGAGGACCTGCTTCCATACATATAAGTACAGTTAAGTACAGTTCTAGTCTCTCACATTTAGTTTCTAGCTCTTTTTTGTTGCTTTAAATCCTGGGCTGAAGTGGCACTTTTTTCAACGAAAATGGTTGACGTGAGGATGTCTAGCAATCAAATCCCAATTAGTCCAAAAGACATGATCCCTATGTGGAACATGACAATGTCAAATCAAAACACTTCTCAGAAGGACTAAATATTTTTCAAAAATCTGATAGGATCACAGTAAATATGCCAATGATTTTCCCTTTGGCTGAGGTGTAACTCGAGGTGGTGACAGTGTATAGTTCAGTGATTCAGATAATTAGTGGTTCATGAAGGACTTGCCCCGTTCACTTTTTATTATCTTTACTAACCCACTTACACACCCAACACTGTTGATGTTACAAACAAAAAGTCTGATCTCACCCCATCTGAAGCTATTTAAGAAGAAATCATATCAGTTAAGTGACCACAATCTTTAATAAGCAAACTGCCATTGTGTTGTTCGTGTAGGAAGAAGGGTGTTTTGGGAGGAGGCAACAAGTTTTTATAGAAATGAAAATTTAAAGTGTGCATGACCATGACAGTGCAATGATTAACTGTTATCATCTCATACAGACAACCTGGTTATCATCTCATACAGACAACCTGTCCTCAAAAGCACTAACCTGTTCATACAGGTAGACAACAGGGCATCCAACAAGCTTTCAACTGCTCCTCCATTCACACATTTGCACTGCTGCCAGAAATCCTATTCTCACAATCTTGCTCTACAAAAGTCCCAGGGAAACACAAACCAGCAGACCACACTCCCTAAGGGAGGAACTGAGCTGTACATTTTTTGGAACTACACAGCTTTGCCAGGTACAAAACAACACCAGCACCACATCCTGGAGGGATTTGTCCTCGTTTCAGACGTTCTATCTATTGAGCTTCTCTTGGCAGCACACAGTACTGCAGGGTTTCAAATACCCCTTGATTCAACACATTTGATGTAGCCCATCAACTAATTATGAGCCCTTCATGATGTGGATCAGGTGTGTTGGGGCAGGAGTAGCTGAAACTCTGAAGCTAAAATTCTGTGGGTCGCCAGGAGCAGGGTTAGGAATTACTGTTTTATCTGTACTAGACATCAAACAGGACCTGAAGGCACAGACAGACTAATCATTGATACACATAATCTTTGGCTGAACAATACCATAAAAATTTAGGTTATGATTTCTGACCAGGAGATCAGCAGTCAAAAATGTCCACTTGAGCAAAGAGTATGCAAAGGGTATTTTTACAGTTTTGGATTAGTTTCATTTAGATTATTTGGCCTAATGGTGGTTTCCATTGAGTTGAGTGTTGTTTTGGGGCATTGTGGTTTAATTCTATTTCGTTTGGTATTGTGGCGTGGTGTCACCAACAATGGCGTATCATCCCATCTCATTGATTTATTTTAAAATGGGGTTGCTTTTGATATATAATACTATATATACACACATGTAGGACATGTACAAAATACCGATGTTACATTGTAACAATGGCCCATCACTACTGCGATTACTTGCAACATATTAAAAACACAATGATTAACTGTGCGGAGGACAGTTTTGCTTTTCAAAATGAAACACCAGCTGCAACTGACAAAAATATATAGCCTAACAATCAAGTTATGGCAGGAATAAGGACACATTTGAAGGACATTTGAATGAATTTGAAAAAGAAAAAAAAAAAAAAACAGAACAAACAGTGTGTCTCTGATGTAAAACAATCCATTATTTCATTACTGGTTCTGTTGGAATCCGCTTGCAGGGGGTCTGGGGAATATCACACACCGCAGAGAAATACACAGTGAAATGTCAGACATATTTTAAGAGAAGAACAAGGCAAGAGACAAGTCAATAAAACCATGCCTGAGAAACAAAGTCTTTGTCTTCAGACGTAATAATACCTGTTTGATTTAAAGCTGTAAATATGTATAATGGATCTATAACACACAGAACTATAGACATTCCTCAGCCTATTTGTCGACACTGTTCCTATGTTTGTGTGCAATTTTGAGCCATTGTGTCTGTCTCTTACACAAAACGGCCTGAAGGCATTACAGAGCACTTAGAGGGCTTTAATCAAGCCCCCTTTCATCAGAAATACCCTCCTTTTCAGCCAATGAACAACTAGTGATTAAATGGGGACACCTGTGAAATGGTTTAATGAAACGTTCATTCATTTCATATGTCTCTGCCTAGTGTGAGCGCTTGTAGTACAGGTGGGTTCCCAAAGTAAAACAGCTTCTTAATGTAATGAAAAGTCATAAAAATCTTGCATGATGGACTGGATCCAGAGGCAGTCATGGATTTGCACAACTTTAACATCTGGTCCTGCAGAGGAAGGCATGATGACACACAAACTACATGGCACAGACTCAGCTACAGTCTTGGGGGTCCACTGGCAGGTAGCGTTGCATGGTGTGTCAAACATTCAGTACATTTTCTGTACTACAGCATGACTAACAGTTCAGTAAATCAGCTTTCCAACCAATTTAAGTAGGCAAACACTTTTGTTTTCTTACTGTTTTAGTTTCGTTCAGTATCACATGTGACTTTAGTCAGTATCATACGTGAATTTATTCAGTATCATCTGTGACTTTATGCTCAAAAAGCAATCAAAACAAAATAAACTCACTTTGTATTTGCACAAAGTGTGATGAATGTTGGCTACACTGTAGACTTCTGTTTCCTTAGTGGTGGTAGCTCAGTGGGTAGGATACTTGCCTCTGGACCAAGAAGTCATGGGTTCGAATCCTACCTTCAGCATACCACCACTGGGTTCCTGAGCAAGACCCTTAACCCCAAGTTGCTCCAGGGAGACTGCCCCCTGTAGTTAGGGAATGGAAGTCGCTTTGGATAAAAGCGTCTGCTAAACGCCGTAAATGTAAAACTGTTCCTATATAACACTGTTAATCTTCCTTTCAGAGCATCTTGAAAGAGGACTAATTTAAATGATTTGATTACTTTACATACTTTATTAGGGATGTAACCATTTTCGGAGGTTCGGATAATGGTAGTGGCGTTGTTAGGCCTAGGGATCCAAGACTACGGCTCCAGTGTTATACGAATAGCCACAAATCTCAAATAGAGCTATGTGTCCTGATTAGTAATACTAAATCAACCCCCTAACTTATCCCTAACTTGTCAAAGAAAAATTATAACATCTCTTTCCCCTCACCCCTCCTCCCTCCCACCTTGATGGAAAGTCTCGCCATAGTATTGCTTTAGTATCAAGCACTGTGACACTTGGTATCAAAGTTAAAGCCTATATAAACGTACACAACAATCTCATTTTTGTTATTTCGTGGTCATGTTTTTTTTGAAAATGGGCTGTTTTAAGTTGGTGCCATATTCCAAAACATAAATAGAATTTGTTCTAATTAGGGGTGTCCTCCGCATTTTTTTTCTTGCTTTTGGGTTGTCCAGGCCTCGTTCGCCACACCCCCTCGTGCTGGGTTGTTTATGTTTGGGCGCAGCACTTCACAAGGCAATCAGACTCACCTGAACGGAATGAGCCTCCACTGCTCAGCGTCTGATTGCCTTGCTAACTACCGCGCCCAAACATAAACAACCCTACAAGAGGACAGGGGGGCGTGGTGTAGGCTCGGACGTCACAACTTTTTTCGTGGCAGTATATCACTCTTCATGCATTTTAGTGCTAAATTATTAAGAAAAACATAATTTACTAATTTTGTAACATAAATATTAACAAATTCAGCTACATTTCAATAGAAAATATAACTATACATTTTTTGGTACTGTCCAGAGAACACAAAGAAAGCACATCTTGGGATGGTGAAATACAGTAACCCCCCCCCACTTATCGCGTTCCAAGAGCACCCACGTATAGTGAAAAACCACGTTGTTGTGATGTGGTTAGAAAAATGCCTAAAAATGCCCATTTTTATAGTGTAAACCCTAAATATGCCTCCAAATATGCCCCCAAACACTTTAATTTCATTTAAAATGCATTAGCCTTAAAGAAAATGTAAAGCTAAACCCGTATTCGTACTGTACATTTTAAACTGAACTCCTGCAGTGCTAGAATGTAAAATACCGATGTTAGCCCTGTATATACTGTACTGTAATTAATGTACGTGCGTTTTCTTCGGCATGCGCTGTCATTTTCTTTGGTATAAGCAGGTAAATACAGTAATAAATTAACTTCATTTCCAGTAATAAAAATACAGGGCTTTAAGAAGAACAACATGAAAAACACGAGAACCCTCGAGACGCTCCACGGGGAAATTCTGGACTGCAGTGTCACAGGGCAGCAGCCAATCAGCAGCAAGGAGAAATAAATAACATTCTCGGACTGGTTACATTCAAAACCTCCGGGCTCTGAGTACAGCTGACTGTGACGTCCGGGCCTTGTGCGCCACGCCCCCTCGTCCTTGTGCTGCTTGTTTATGTTTGGGGCAGCACTGAGCAGTGGAGGTTCATTCTGTTCAGCTCTCTGATTGTCTTGGCGCACGAGGCCCGGATGTCACAGTCAGCTGTACTCAGGAGGTGGGAGGTTCCCGCGATGGACTGAAACCACGATCGCTGATCCTTGTGAAAGGGGGGGGTTACTGTACCGCTGTACTTAGAGGAGGGAGGTTTGAAAGTAGCCAGTCCAAGAACGTTATTTATTTTGCACAAGGGTAATGTATTAAGCTGAGTTTAAAATAAAATTTAAGTGTTTTGGGAGCATATTTGTGAATAATCAGTGTTACATTTTTTAATACATTATTTTTTTCTGTGATTAATTGATCAAATGAAAGCGTTACTTCGACACCCCTAGTTGCAATATGTTTTCAGTAAATTACTCTACGACTACTGTAAGTTTATAAGTCAAACATGCAGTGTAAAGGATGCAAAACATGATCAGTGAAGTACAAGCTGAATGCAGTGCCTAAATTACCAGAAGTGGCTAAATCAATACTCCCGTATCACTTCCAGGAGCACTGCACTGATGTCAAAGGGCAAATACCAGAGTTTCATCAAATTACATAACTTCCAGAAACTTCCAATCTAAATGCCTTTAGAGCGTCAATCACAATGGTGAAAAAAAACTTGAACCATTTTCATGTATATTCATTAGCACTGACTTTGAGGTATTTACATACAAAGCCGATATGAGTAATGACAGGTGCACAAAGCGGCCTTGTAAAGCCTCTTAGGGTCTCAGTTGTAAAATTAACCCATTTCCAGATTTCAAAGATACACTCAGTGTTTAGATTTTCCAGTAGTAAAGCATTGGCTAGACTGTTTATCCAAATGCGGATTACATGAATCAACTTAGTTTACATAAGTTTACTATATGGCCTCTAATTGTTTAAAAATTAAATCAGAATGAATTCAAAGCCATAACTAGCAAAAATCTTTTGTGTGAAATGTTATCAGGGAGGGTCTCTGGGTTAGCTGAGTGTTTCTGCTTGATGATAGATGGAGATGATGGGAGGAGAGGTTAAACATGATATTATTGTTCTGATGATGTTTTAGAGTGAGTAATAGTCATTATAGCTTTATGAAAGTTCAAAAAAATCATTTTATCTTTCAAACTACATGATAAGACAACTCTTGCTTAGTATGAGCAGGGATGTGGAATAACAGAATGAAAAGCTGATTTTCTGACTAACCAATTTAGTAGCTACAAGCTTCAAAATCTTTATTTTTCCACTGTGAAATACATACTTACGCATAGGGTTGAGAACACATATTTACACAATCAGAGAGCTGCAAATAAGATCATATTTTAGCAGTACAATGTTCCAGACCAACCAAATCCCTTACATAATAAACCTGTGAGTGGAAGGACCTGAAGAGTCCAGAACGTGAGCTTAGGCCTTATAAAACTACATCCTGAGGGACATCCCGAGGCCAGGAGGTCAAATGTCATCTGAAACAGATATGCGGAAAAGCCCTTCTGATAGTTTTCCTATCACTCAAGTCAGTTAGCTGCGGCTGACGGTTCTGTGTGACCAGTTTCACAGCCTCAGCTGTTCTTATTGAAAGGAGGCCCAGATATAGACCGTCCTTCTTCAGTGTCTGAGCTCAGTGTGTGTTCCAGAGAACTAGATCCAGTGCTTCAATCAGGAGACTGTAATAGAGCGAAACAACATGCTAATAGATAAAAAAATGTAATATAAGACTCAAGCTCTATCCACCATCGCTGAAAGAGAGTGTGAGTGTAATCTCAGGCAGCTCAGCAGGGTTTCAGATTAATACCTGCGGACTTGATGGTTTTAATGCAAGATAAGCGTAAACTCCATCCATAAATTGTGCACGTGAGCAGGACTGGCCTGGTTCCAATGCACCTGTATTATTAATCCTCTTTAATCATGTTGCTGATCATTTTTTTTCATGACTGACCTCTATTAAATTTACACTACTGACTGTACTGAAACAGTCTTTCAACAAAAGTACCGTTCTGTCTTCCGGGATCTGTGTTGGCAAAAAGACACCCCAAAAAATAAAAAAAGAGATTTTACAACATCTTGTGTATTTTCTGTAGTTTCTGAAACATGACTCTATATTTGCTAAAAACCTGATTTTAATTTTGTTTCATGGATCAGCTAGCATCTGTGTTATTTTCACATTTCTTTCACAGCAAAAGTAAAAGAAGAAAACACCATCAGGTTTGCTTTCAAGTAAGTAAATGCTCCGGTGATACCAGCTAAACCAGGGATGAGAGAAAGTGGCCTGTGTGTGTGTGTGTGTGTGTGTGTAACAATCTAGTTACTTTGTGTCCTTTATCATAATAATTTGCTTTGGTCATATTATTAAGCACAATTCATTTTCAAAAAGGTCAATTTTGACAAAAAAAGGTCCATTTGGTGGAACTGACTGCAGTTGATATTTTAAAATGCAAGCCGGTTTTAAATATAACACACTGGGTCATGGGTCATGATTTCTTAATATTCGAATAGTCATTAAAACAAAAATATTGAATAGCTCATGTGGCTCTCATCTTGTCTTAATTTTTTTCCATTGTTTACTAAGTGTCACTAAGACAGTAATATTTTACTACTCCCAGAAGCTGTTTGCTAACAGCCATTAAACAACAAAACAGGACTATGTCTCTTTCAAATAAAGAAAAATGAGGTGAGCGCAAAGACAGGTAAAGCTGAAAAGTAAGAATAAGTCTCCCTTTCACTTTCTTTGTGTGTGTGTACAGTGGGGAGAGGATCTTCGAAGAATGGTCTAACAGTTCCCAGTAATTATCAAATATAAAGTGTTTCTGCTTAAAAAGCCCATTCCTACAATATACAAGTATAATTATTTTGCAACAATTAACTAAATGTAGTTTTCAACTTGACTATAACACAATGGAAGCACTTCAGCTTCTTTGTGTGAGGTATTCCAGAGAGCAAGAGGCTGCAAATGAGCTATTTCTGCCTCCTAAAAGGTCTCACAATTACACAAAGTGTCATTATGAATTGCCTCAGGGCCTGAAACATTTTCTGGACCTGTGGCACTGGGCTAAAGGGAGTGGTTGTCAAAATGTCACAAAACCTGCCAGTAATTTTCCACCACTGAAAAGCTGAAGGGTTGGTGGTGTTGACATATGTTTTGTCTTGTGCATTTAAACAGAACATGTGTATGATTGCTGTCCTTTGAGACAACCAACTTACAAAGCAGAACATAGTAGCATAGTATTGGCTATGTTGGAGGAGAGAGATATGTGTTACAGAAAACCATAGCACCTTCTGTTACAAGCAGATTTCACTTCAGTTACGTCAGTTCAGCAGAGAGTACTAAGAGCCTCAGAGGCCTAAAAATCTAGAGGAGAATGCTGTATCACACTTTTTCTCAGGCAGAGAAAAAACACCGCCTACACACTGAAAACCCTATCTGTACACATGAACACTCATATCTGTTTCAGTCTATCACTCCCAGTACTGCCCCATCCCCTCAGGAACCTGCAGTCACCACCCATTTCTGTACCTAGTCAGCCTTTTATAAACTTTCAAGGCTGTGTCAAGGACAGTCATGTGCTTTAAGTGACACCTGCAGACATAACAACAGCACGCCAGAACTCTTTGGCATGCTAACTCGGCCCTCAGTGCCAGAACAGAAATGGACACAATGGCATGAATGTGTTAAAATTTGACTGTCAAATTTGATTTTCACAGTGAAGGAACAACAATTAATTACTGGGGGGCTATTTATAATCTGATACAAGTCTATGTTATGCATACCTATAGCAATCTGCCAATATGTAGAATAAGCTCAACTAACATGGACCAGAACATCTGTAGAGTCAGTGCTCACTTACAGTAGAAGCCAATGTGCAGTTGCAGAATTGTTTATGCAAAATCTATTTTTAAGGGGGGGAAATCTAAAATCTACAAATTCTTCATTCAAAGCAATTGGTAAATTAAGCTTAAGATCTATAGGTTGAAATATGCTAAAATATTCCTTAAACGCATTTCAAAAAGCCTGTTGCTAATTTTGATCCACATTTTGATGCTTTTCCACTGCAAGGAAGGAACCATGCCATTTCTGTTAAAGTGACCCCTACCCAAGCCATACCCATGCTGCTGGACAGCAACGCTGAAAGTGGGCCACAGCCAAGCTTGTTTGAAATGTTGTCATGATAACAGACAAACTTGGAAAGAGGCCACTTATTTTTACTGTCTGTGAAAAAAAAAAAAACAATGAAGATACACTCTAACAACTGGGAAGCTGACAAAGTACAAGTACTACTGTCTGTTTGGGCAGAAGATACATTTCAGTAGGAGTTTGCTAACGCTGGGAGAAATGCGAAAGTGAAGTGAAAGTGACCATTCGGTCATATGTGAAAACACCACAGCACACAGTGCGAACAGCAAGAACCTCTTCTTCTGCATTTAACCCAGTGAAGCAGCACAGTCCCTGGAGCAGTGTGTGGGGACGGTACCTTGCTCAAGGGTACCTCAGAAGTGCTTAGCAGTCTTGGGAGTCAAACCCACAACTTCCTGATTGCAGGGAAAACGCTATAACCACTAGGCTACCAGCTGCCTGAGTGGGGCATTTCATTCAATCCAATTAGATTCGCTAAGCTCTGACCAGCCTTTTTCTCGCTCTAGTGGAAGGGAGTGCAGTCGCGGGAGCGGTCACCATGGAAGCGCGCCAGTAGCTAACAACATTTCTGAGCTAACTGACCATGGCATTGCAGGCAAAATAAATGTCTTTCTCTTCTTTTGACGAGATTAGCTCAATGGGGAGTTAATGGGCACCAAATGTCAAAATGAGTAAAAGACCAACAGAAAAGCTGCTCAGGAATGCGTGTCCAGCAATAAACCTTTGTGGGCTGAAAAGTTTAAAGTGAATAAGTCGGTGTCAAGTGAGCCACAAGGCCTCTTCTACCTATTTAATAAAGGGCCCAGATCATGTAAAAACAATCGTTCCTCTCTTTTGTCAAATAAAGAAGTCATACAAAACATTTCCAGTCATACTATTCACCCATCAGTCCATACAGCCTATATATTTAAACGGAGGTACAAAAACAGCTGTTTTTCACTGTTTCCATGATGTCTCAAAAATCCTCACCTTTACTTCTATCTACCTGTTCAGTCATTTCAAGTCAGAACAGCCATTAAGTGCATTTTAAAGAGCAAACCTGGACAAAAAACAGGAAACATATTTAATAGAAAATTACACTAAGAATAATATTGTCTGCTAGTACTGAATTAGTATTGAAAACTCTTTGGTTTTGAGCACCCTCCTCCCACTTTAACTAAATTGGTCATTTGCCTAGAACTTAGATGAAAGAGTAGTATCTAAATTTTGCACAGTGTTGTTTGAGTAATTCTTATATAGGAGTATTTTAAATGTTTCAAAAGTCTTAAGACATTTGTTAGTGGCCCTCATGCCATCAAACTTTTACTTCCCTCAGTAAGTAGGCTAATGTCCCAATTTACACTTTTGGGTCACCGGGGTCATGCCACCTTTCACCTTGAAGGTCTGTAATCAGCCTATTTTAGGTGCTTACTGTGACCCAGCATAGCCTGTAGGATGTTTGCAGGTGGCTCATGTTTGCCAGAGCAGAGAAGACGGGGGTGTAGCTATAAGTGAGCATGCTCCACAGGAGCTGTCAGCACGGGCTCAGCTCCAGGACAGAATGGAGAAATACCAACACATGATACTGACAGCAACAGTGCATCTCAGAGCAGATAATATGAAGCACATGGTCAGTGATGCTAAATCATTGCACCCTCTCACTTAGCAGACACTGCAAAGTACGTTGCAAAGTCAGAAGAATTCTAAACTCAAGTCCATCTCTTACCACAACCCTGCAGCAGGGCTTCAGCCTATGCTGTCCAAGATCAACAATGTAGACAATGTCCTAGAAGACAGTAGTACTGATTTAAAAAAAAACAGTATTTAAATATTTTATTGCAGTTTAACTTTATTGTTGGGATAAAGAAACTTTTGTTATTGCAGTGATGACACATTTATATGGTAAATTAATGTTCTAAACAGCAACTGAGAGTTTTCTGTCACCAATTCTGTTTTCTTTCTAAATTATCTGTATACATGGTCTCATGTAACACATTTTGAAGCATCACTCACTAAGCAGCCGGCACATAAATATAGTTTAAAGTCTGACCATAGCGACCACATAAGTAACTAATTCATACGAACAGACGATTCCACAGCAATGGAGCAAATGTTGCTTTTCTACATGCAAACCCAAAATATCCATCGTTAGCCACTGGACCAATGCCCTTCCAAACCAAGACTTTGGCCACAGAGCACGACCACATGATGGTTGGCACTGGCCGTCGTCAATGAAAACAGAGATTAGCAGGGATCAAGGCTGAGAATTGGAGCTGTAAGTCTGTGTGTTCGGCTGACCCGTGGCTCAAGCTAAAGGTCAAGCCTGTGAGGATTATCCCAGGGATATTGTACCATGATCAAAACAGTTTATTTTCTGTCGTTTTTCCACATACAGGTCAGAAGCCAGAAGTACAGCTTAATTTATAATACTGAGCACTGTTGTACAATTGAGGAGCAAAGCCTAATCGCAGCTGTGGTATTTGAGGTGAACACCTCTTGGTTACGGTGTTAGGGAAGTCCAACACAACAAGTAAGGTGTTTCTCCTTACTCACTGTAGTAATAGTCACAAACAGTAAAAACACAAAACCATGCTTCTCCTCTATTATATATTCATTTATAGCTGTTATGGAAGAAGTATATGCCATTTCATGCTTAGAGTCTGCTAAAATCAGCGCTTCCTCCATTGTCACTGTATGTCGGACTCCTTCAGGTGTCACTGCAGCCAAAGAAGTGGCGCTATTAGTCAGTAATATGGATTTGGGCATCAAGGAACAGTCATGTTTGGCTCTTTCGTTGTCAGAAGGTGCTGCATCATGCCAAAGTTTAAAAAAATGTTTTTCGTTGTTAATAATTTCAGAGAAAGAAAAGAAAAGAAAAACTTGTTTAAAAAATGTCTTTGGGTATGTTTGAAACGGAAATGAGTTTGACATACATGGCATTTCAGCTAACTCACTACAACCAGCTCCAAAAAAAAAAAAAAAAACAGTCTATGTTCAACCATCCACTACAGATGGTTGAGCATAGAACCACCCAAAGAAGATGAAGGAGCAGTATAAATGTTTTTGATAGTATGGCACCACACATTTTCAGAGTCAGTAGAGGCAGAATCTAAAACATTTGATTTTAAAACAACTAAGAAAGCGTGTTACATTTAAACAGGGTTCCCTGAGAAGGTGATGGAAGAAGGATGACGGCACAGAGAGCCTGGATGTAGCACTTGAGGAAAACACACATATTCAAGCCTATAGGACAAGAGCTCATTAATGAAACTTCTGTTTACTGCTGACCTGAGATTAACAGAATTTATCAAGTAATCACTTGATTCTCCCAGCTATAAGTGTATTTGTCAGCTTGTTTTCCACTTTTGGTGATATTTCTGTCGATACTGTCCACAAAAAGAATATGTTCCAGGCCTGACTGGTCTTTGGAACACACTTGTTCATCTTGTGTGTTTTGTCTGAGTTTGAGTTTTTTGGAGAAACACTAAACTTGGCGAAATTTCCCTAAATGATGGAGCATGGCCAAGTAGTGCCGTGCTGATTTCCAGGTGATGTATGAAGCAAGGTTTTGGAACAAACCTGTTCAATGTCTCTAGACCCACCCTGCAAATTGCAATGATTCTATGTTCAGGATGGTTATTTAGAAAGCTGGAAAGTAGATAAAGACTATTTGATGTTGTGGTTGGTTCCCTTTCACCTAAGTTGACTGATATTTTACATAAACAGCCTGAGCTGTTTATCAACTCAGACTTTTTTCACAGCTTAAACAAATGCATGGCTATAAAATCTGAAGGAAATGCTGGACAGCGTTGTTTTATGGCTTTGAAGACTGGGAAGGAAAAACCCTCAACCTTTCCTTCTCTTTCTTTTTTTCTCTCTACAGTAAGGCCAATGTCAGCAGAATTGATGGACTATAGGCTGATTCTTGGTCAATACCCAGTCACACATCATGTCAACTGGCACTTTCACTAAGACATCAAAATAATCGCAGTACTAGGATGCTTTTCACCATTATCAATTACCAATTATACGCCATTTTCCTGCTCACATATCAGATTTAACTCATCAGATATTTGTCATAAGCTAAGCCAAATGTGTGGCCAGACATAAAATATAAACACTAGCCAACATCTTTATGATAACTTACTATGTTACCATTAAATTAACATCTAACACCTGTGGACGGTTCTTTTGCTCAAAGTCTGTCCTCCACCAATGACCTATAAGGCAATAGCTTTATCTGATAAGAAATTCCAGTCATTCCTCAGGAGTGACTGTTATTCATTTTAGCTTTCAGACAATGGTCTTTTTTGTAAGCCAATTGCTTTGTGCTTTATAAATATCAGATTACTGACAACAGCATACTCTTGGTGTGTTGTAGTCCTTTAATTAAATAATACTACTTGTGATTATACTGGAAGATCTGTGTAGCTATTCAGAAGTTTCTGCTGAACAGCTACACAGCTGATGCGGTGCTAATCTCATTCACTAGAAAATAGCACTTCACATTTGGTCCAAGCATCTGAATGAAAGGTGACTCGATGTAGGTGGTAACTAGTTGCAATTGCTTTCAGGTGCAATTTTGATGGATTTGCACTTTTTGCCATTTATAACACCAATCCATTTGTGAATAGTTGACTTTTAATCCAATTTCCTGTGTTGATGGATTCATTAATGCACATCAATTGTGCTTCTAAAGAACTTGTATGGGTATTAGAGTATTAGTCTCATAACGCTGACCACTGCTTTATGAAGTCCATTAGGTATATGTGTAAGATCACAGACTGTGGTGTAAACAAATTGCTAGTCAACTTGCTGTAGTATTTGAGGTGACAACCTCATGTTCATGGTGCTATGGAAATGCACTACAGTCCAGTGTTTCTCCTTAGTCACTCTAGTAACAGTTTCAAACAGTAAAAACACAAAAGTCCAGTTCTAGCATCCTGAATGACCTGGCTGCCCATCTATTATATATTAATTTATAGCTGTTCTGGAGAAAATCTATTAAAAAACTGATGCTTAAATTGCCCCTCGGGGACAAATAAAGTTTTTTGAATTGAATTGAATTAGAATCTGCTAAAATCAGCACTTCCTCCATATGAAGTTCATTGCCGCTAATATGAAGGACTCCTTCGGGTGTCCTTGCAGCCAAAGAAGAGGCACTGTCAGTCATTAATGTAGATTTGAGCATCAAGGTAAAGGGGAACAGTCATGTTTGGCCTTTTTTTAGTGTCAGGGGGGTGATGCATCAGGCCAGAGATTTAAAAAAAAGTTTTTCAAAATAATTTCAGAGAAATAAGCAAGGAAAAAATCTCTGGCCATGTTTTAAACTGAGAAACGACTCCCAATAGTCATTACATGCATGGCCTGTCACCTCTCTCTCTCTCAACTAGCTCCAAAGAGAAGCAATTTATGCTCAGTCTACGTCGATCCCTACCACCATGGTCACCAACTCTTCTTCAAGAAGGTGCATCTCTATGAGCAGAGTTAGTCACCACTGCTCCACCCGAGTTCACCACAGGCCAGTAGCATGGAGGCGAAACGAAGGAACACCTGTACACCGCCTCCTTGTATGAATTTTGCCATGCATACTATCATACAATCTACATACATGTTATACCCCAGTTTATTAGATCCCCGTTTCAAAGTGTGTTTTGTAATGAGCATAGAAGACTGCTAAATTCACAGTCTGTAAAGGCACAAGGTGGGCCTAAAAGGTATTGGTGTATGATAAAGTGGTTCTGGTTTATGTTAAAGTAACTGTGTGCAGTGAGCTGTTCACTACGTCTGGGTACTTTTTGGCCTCTTACCTGCAGCTCGCACCAGGCCACCTCCACGGTGGTCTCGGTGTCCAGCCCCTTGTAGACGGTCTTGAAGGAGCCTCGTCCGATCTCCACGTTGAACTTGAGGAAACGGCCGTCCGGTGAGGTGGCCACCGCCTTGGTCTCCACCTCGTCCTCCTTCTCGCGCTCGCTCTCACCCGCCTCCTCCCTCTTCCTGCTGCCCCTCTTACCCTCCTCGGAGTCTGTGCTGCCCTCTTCCTGTGCGCGCGCCCTCCCATCACCCGACTCAGTGCGAGGGCTAGAGTTCGAGTTGGAATTTGAGTTGGAATTCGAATTTGAATTCGAGTTCGAATTCGAATTGGGATTAGAATGCATGCTGAAGATCGAGTTGGAGTTGGACCTCTTCTCGCTGCAGATGTTGTCGGCGGACCAGGAGAGCGTCCTGCTGAGCTGGCCGGCCACCGCGCCTTCACTGCCGGCTTTACTCCGCCGGTACCCGCCGCTCCTCCGTGAGCTGGCCGAGTGTCTCCGACGCCTGGGAGGGAGGCGAGCGGGGAAGAAGGAGTTGAGAGAGTCCGTAGGGTCCCGGGCCGGGGGGAACGGGGGGAAACCCAGCCCGGCCAGGTCTACCTGAGCCTGGGTCATTCTGCTCCTCACCACAGACTCGCAGCCCAGACCATAACCACAGCCTAAACCAGACCAAGCTCACGGAAAACTCACTGTTTGGGCTACAAACACCTGTGTGAAGGGGAGAAAGTGTTTGTACTGACATGTAATAGCATAAATAATGACATGTAAAGACCCCAAAAGACTTACTTTCATTTTAAAAAGGCACGAAATAGACTTACGTCGTTTTTTTAAAGCACAAAAAGAGTTACGTCTTAAAATTGCTCATTTTGAACGCTTATTTCTAATTAAAATGATAATAAAAACACTTTCATTAAAAGGCACGAAAACACGTCATTTAGGTCTCTAGTGTATTCACTGAAATATCAAACAGAACCCATGTAGATAACTGCACACAAAGCCAGTGCGCCTATAACAGCCTAAAATATTTCATTATGTCAAAGAAATCAGCACTTCTGAGGGAAAATATGACCCCGAAGAGCAACATGTCACGACTAAACTTTAAATGCAAGTAAAAAGTACGTATAAGCCTGACAGAAAAACACAGTTTCTGAGGTGTTTTATCATTAAAAACATAAGCGAGCACAAGGAACAACACGGCACGACCAAAATCCGCCAAGTGTGGAAAAACAACATAAAGAGCGACGTTTTCAGACAGCAGTTTGTCCAAACCGTGCATGAAGAGAAGCAAGTGTCGTCGTACCTACCGAGAAAGAAAAATAATCCAGTCTCTAGCTGAAACGGTAGCAGAGGAGCGGGCAGTTACATTATTTCAGCCGAGTCTCTGTCCAGTCGTGCCTTTACTGTGACAGCACAGAGTGTGCGTGCGTGAGTGCGTGCGTGTGTGTCTATCTGCGCGCGCGCGTGTGTATGTGCACATACCCCTCCCTCCCTCCACCTTCTTTACCACGGAGGGACAACAAACTACAGCAAGAGAAACCAAGCCTCCTCCTAGAGACTCACTGTCATGCAGAACTCACTACCAACCACAACAGCCACCGCCCACCATGAAGCCCCCCATGACACCCGAGCTGGACTGGACTGGTGGACAAATGAATCAGAATCAGAAAACTTTATTGATCCCGGAGAAAACTACTTATGACTGCACAGACACAGAAAAAACGACGTAAAATCTAAAGTCTAAATAAATCCAATCAAAACTCTGGAAAAATACTCTGTACGAAATACACTATGCCCTATACACAAATTTTAATATTACTAGGTAATAATAGATAATAGGTATTAATACACATACTAATAATACAATTAATAATAGTACTACTACTAGTGCTACTACTAATAATAATACAAATCTCATTTTCAGCCAAAGGGACAAAGAAAAGACGGTCAGTGTTTTCACTGACAAAACTAATTCTATTTGGTAAACATTAGAAAAACTAGAAATGGGGTTTGTAACAGCAATAAGTAATAATACTAATAGATATTAGGTATTACTATTAATAGATAAATAAAATGACTTACTAGTAACACAAAAAGTGGTTTGGAGTTGTTCTCTCATGTCCAGTTGCACCTCTTGAGAATTTTCCTGTAGGGGTTGTACATGATTTTTATTTAGAAAATCAAACAAACAGAATTTAACAGATTTTTGCACTTGACTGTAGGTAGATATTGAAAAAATTTACAACTGCAGGGAACACAAAAGTCGAAATGAAGTTCATAGAATATTCCATCACTTTTGACCATTGAAAACAGACAACATTAAACCTAAAATAACACGTCATCTAGCCCCCTTAGAACTGGACTAAACTGGTGGACAAATGAATCACATTTCCAGCTGCCCCCCTTGAGAATGTTTGACCGGTCTGATGGCCATCATTGAGTAAAAGATAACATGGAAAGACACACAGTCAGAAGATTCCAGGATGTTCCCTCAGATCACGTGAACAAATGGAATCTGGTGAGAAGAGTTACTCTACACCTACACTGTGTTTACAATTGTTTATAGTCCACTGTACTTTGTGAAATCTCCTTATTTTGTGAAATCTCTTATTCTTTCACTCATCGTTCATGTCCAGCTGCAGCAGGTATTAATCCAACGCTGGAGATGATGCCGTTAAAGGGGGGTCAGTTATTGACAATAAAACCTGCAAACTCCATCCCTTATATACAGTACCATGCAATAGTCTCCTGAGAAATTATTTAAAACCTGAGTAGCTGAGCAGAATGTTTTTTAAAGCTGATAAGAATATATACAAATAGTATTAATACAGTAAGTAGTGATTTTACGTATGTCGATGTGTTCCCAAACCATTCATCATGGAAGCCCAGTCTTACACTGTAGCTCTCATTAAATACCTGGTTCAGCACAATCGACACTTTACTTGATTAAATCAGGAGTTTAACAAATCCACGCAAAGGCTGGAGGCATCGAGGTGAAATCTGGAACTGAACCGGTGTTCTTCTAACCAGCTCACAAAACCTCAAGTACTTTTTAGAAACAAAACAAATCTTGACATTATTTAATGCTTTCTTGTTTGTTTGCATTCACAGAAACCCCCACTTTTTGCAGGGGTTACGTTCCAAGAGCACCCGCATTTAGTGGAAAACCCCGTTGTTGTGATGTGGTAAAGAAATACCTATTTTTATAGTGTAAACCCTAAATATGTCCCCAAATATGCTCCCAAAACAGTTTAATTCCATTTTAAACTCATTACACATCACGTGAGTTTTTTTTTTTTTTGGTAGGCGCTGTCATTTTCTTTGGTATAAGTAGGTAAATACAGCAATAAATAAATTTAATTTACAGTAATAAAAATACAGTGCTTTAATGCTGCGTTCATGTGCTATGGGAATTATGGTAAATACCAGAAGCCGACTTGAAAACTGCACATGAACACCCCC